>NW_019294334.1:9632-27040 GCF_000500325.1 Leptinotarsa decemlineata
TAGGTTTTCCAAAAAAATTACTTACTATTTTTATCAACTTTTAGGAACAGATTCATTGTAATGTGAAATAATAATACCCATGAAGTTCAGAGTTTATTGCCATTTCTATAATGAAGGAAAATGACACTCGCCAATTCTTTAAAGAAAAGATGAAATAATTAATATATAGTTCAGGATGATGAAGCCAACTGCACGTTATTTTAATATTGATTATAGGATTTTAGTATGTCACAAATACCAAAAGGGAATAGCACATTGTGTCACCAAAGGTTAACATAATCATAATAACTCTAGGTTTTGATGTCTTTGCATAAATGCTTGGACATTGACAATGAATTGTGAAAATTTGACAAGTAAATTTTTGAGCATTCTGAGACTAGCAAAAAAGTAGTTGCCTGATAAAAATTATAATTCTTTATAATTGCAAATGACGTTTTTATATTCGGATTGAAGGAATTGCCAACTCATAAATTCATCTATAGTTCTTGCAGTACAAATTCATTTCATTTCTAATCTCACCTGTTCTTTGAATTTTCGATCATCATCAGCTTCTTGCCGCAATATCCTTTGTTTATCCAACATTTGTTGATCCAGCGACTCCCTTATCTCAATCCTTTTTCTGATTTGTTTCTCAATCTCCTCCCTATGTCTTTTTTCTAGGGCCTCTTTTTGTTCTTCTTCTAGCAAGTCTTGTATTATATCATCTCTTTCTTTTTGTTTCATCTGTAGAAAAAATTAGAAATGAGTTAAACTGGGAAGTCCAATAATAGTGTGAAAAAAATATGATCACATTTCAATAAGAAATACACCTGGTCACCTACCCCTTTGGAAATACTTTATGTAATTATTATATACTTTTACTTTTTATGTAATCAAGAGAACTATACTTATGTAACAAAAATGAAACAAAATTGAAAATTAAAATGAAGTTTTGACTGCAGAGAAGGATAGTGGAAAAAAAATCAAAGACCCCAATTCCCAAGTTGTGAACCTAAATAAAATAATTGTTGAATCAGAACAAAAAATTAAAGAACTTAATGAACAAGTAGGGAAATCAGCAGGTCAGACTGCTACACTCCAAGATGAACTATCAGAAATCATCCCTCCAACTAAAGGCCTATAGCACTTATTCCTGCCCTCGCAAAAATCATAGAAAAACTGGTCAAAATAAGAATTTATTCCTTATGTAATGGCAATAACATTCTTACTCCTCACCAATTCGGATTCCAAGAAAAAAAGGGTACTAATGATGCCATGTTCTCTCTTCTAGAAACGGTTTATTCCAATTTATTGCTAAAGAATCACTGGTTGCAATTTTCTGTGGCCTATCGAAGGCATTCGATTCTGTCAACTGAGATACTTCTGAATAAATTGCAGAAGTGCGGTTTCAGAGGCATCACCCTTCAGTGGTTCCAGCCATACTTATCGGGGCGCAAACAAATGATAAAAACATTGGATTGCTCTTCTGAACAGTCTATCAATTGTGGAGTGCTTCAAGGCTCAATCCTCAGCCCAATTCTTTTTCTCATCTATATAAATGACTTATGTCTCATAGATATGAATTAATTTATTATTCCCACATAGTAGGGACATGTAACATATAAATTGAAAATAAAAACATACTAAGAATAATTCAATCATTCTCTTTGCTCAACAGAATTTTGACGATCTGCATGAGATCATCTCTGAAGACATAAAAAAAATAAAAGAATGGCATGACTGTAATAAGTTATTCTCCAACATCAATAAAACCGGCATTCTTACTATTCGCAGCACCTTCCCGGAGACCTTCCTTGGCAACGAACTATTTTTTTTCAAAGGACATAATACAAGCACTACAGGAAATTCCTCAAGGTGCTCCCAGAGCGGTGCATGTGCGAAAGTAGCGATTTATATTGGATTTGAATCGTTGGAGATTAAATCCATTTGGAAAACCGTTCTCAGGAAGTTTATTCTACATAATGGCAGTTCTCCAGATGAAGGAGTTCTTAAACAGTAAAGTTCGAGGTGTACAACGCAGTTCTCCAGATGAAAGAGTTCTTAAATAGTGAAGTTCGAGGTGTACTGAGTTGAAACGATGAGCAGCCACAGTCCGTCGTGTATTTCTGATATGTTCCACTCTTGGTGAAATCAAATATACCAACTCACTTGAACACTTCCCGTGAAAGTATCAATAGAAGAGAGACAAATCTCCAACCTTTCTTCGATGTTCCAGGCTACCAAGAATGCATGTGATGTTCCCGTCTCCAATCAGGCGGATGGCTTTTTTCTGGGTATTTTTGGGGGCAGAGCTCCATATATGAGAACAATACTCCAAAGAAGGTCTGATCTGAGCTTTTTGAAGCATCAAAAGTTGCTGAGGTGTGTACAGTTTTCTGGTTCAGAACAGTGTTCCAAGTTTTTGAGAAGCAACCTTTGCAATTCCTTAAGAGAGTACACATACTTCTTGAAGTTCAAGGACCATACAATAAATTTAAGTAAGAAGATTGCCTCAGGCTGTTTTGCTCTCATAGATTCCCATATTAGATACGGAATTGACTTATAAGGAGTCTGCTCCAGAGACTTATTTCAATTTTTTTTTTGTTTTTCAAGAAACGGCAGTCTGTTACATATGCAAAGCTGCGTCCTGGGATACATGCAAACCTCTTTTCAAAGCTCATGGTATTTTGACAGTAGCCTCCATATACATTTTGGAAACAATCTCTTTTTGTCTCGTGTGAGCCACACTCCTCATAATACCCGAAGTCGTATTAGCAATATTGAACGACCTATTATCACAAGCTGGTTAGTAAGGGGCTCAATTATTTTCAATGGCATCAAACTGTTCAATCATCTTCCAGTTAAAATAAAAGAAATGAATAGTTACAATAAATTCAGAAAAGAGGTCAAAATGCTTCTGGTTGATGGGGTATATTACTCTCAGTTCAGGAGTAATTTGACGATACTTTCGTCTCCTGTTACACTCAAGAACTAATATTTTCTCGCTTAGTATATGTATGTTTTTATGTGTTCTATTTTATTTATATATTTTAACTTTTGTATTTTTAGACTTTGTCTATAAGATGTAATTTCTTCTGACAATGAAGTATATTTGATTTGATAAAAAACTGACACAAAAGAAATAAAAAACATCATGTCTCCGTATTAAAACCCCAGTCAAAATTACTGACACTGCGGCTATTTACTCATAAACACGTCACATCTGCTTTAAGTTGCCGAGGAGTTGGTCCTTTGCAGACTGTTTTGGTTAAAGCATCAAGTCAAAGTAAAAATATTATTGTACATACTCTTGAAAATATCGAATTTTTGTTTTGATCAGTGTTTTTCTTTTAAACCAATGTAAGTTACACTAATATTTATTCCCACATCAAATCTTTTTAGAAATTATAATACAGGAACATGAAGCATGCGTCTGCTTGCAATACTTTGATTGGCTTTCTAGTAAAGCAAAGTTCCGAGGTCTCTGACCGGGGATTCATCGTGTTAGCAGCTTAACGCCAAGTAATGTTGCCAGACTAAATAAAAACGAATGATCAGAAACGAACAAAGATGAGAATTTTTCAGTTAATTAATTTTGTATTATAAAATAGTTACAGATCAGTGAGTTATTCAAAGATTTGGTTAGTCTTTATCTGGGCATTCTATTATGTGCTGCTTCCCAGTTATGCAGATGAATATCAGATTGTGTAGCTAGATTTGTCAAATTCTTATGGATCTCAAGTAGAGTATTCAAAATGAAAAGTGATGGTGAACAGTGCTTTGCAGTTATCTATATATGTAGCATTTAAAAAAAATGTATAGCCTTTTCTTGCCAACGAAAATAACTTGTGCAGCTTATGAGTTACCCCAGGGTAATATTCAACAGTAGAGATCACTTTGGAATATAGAGAAATATGCGGTTCTCAGAGTGTTAATATTAGTTCTTTGCCTTAGTTGCTGAATACTGAAAAGAGAAATTGAGAACTTAGAGTTCAGTTGTCAACATGACTCCATCAACGGTGCTACTCATCTAGCATTAAACCAAAAAATTTTACATCTTTATTTCTCCTTGCAGTGATGTTTTGACGGGATTAGAATTATTCTTAGAGTAAAATTGAAGTTGATTTAGTGTTAATTTAATTATGGTTGCATGTTTTCAACCTATGATGAATAGATAGATAATTAGATTGAAATGAGCAGTGAATACAATCTGCAAAACAATCTTAATGACTAGGGATGATCATAGATGAACCAACAAAAGTCACATCAAAGATTTCAGATCTAACTGATATCATTGTTGATAATATTAGTAATGTATTTAAATCTTTCAGGGTATTTTATGTTAACATAAAAATCATGTTTGTTCAATATACAGAGAAATCAACTTATATTTCATGTATAATTCTGATTTCTGTGCTCAGCACAGGAATAACACTCAGTTCATCACTAGTATTTGAATATTTTGCTGCGGTCTAGACGACTATTGAAAATTTCAATTAACAATTGATATCGCATAACATGTTTTGAAGTATTTGTCAACATAAAAGTCAAAAGATTTAATTTATTTGAAAGTTCATTATACTGATTTACATTATTGTATTTTCAATCATTGAATAATGGTGGTCAAAAAAAAGAAGTCGGTTAGAAATGATGCTTCGATGGGTGTAAGCTTAGATATGTCGATGGATTCTATGGAAGAAACAAGATTCAAGAAAAAATATCAACATCTAATCCACAAATTATCCAAAAAACTACACTTCACCACCATTGAACTAGAGTGTCTATTGATAATTTATTACAAACTGCAGAAAGAAGGAGAAATCAAACAGCCTGGAGTAACCAAGACTCAATTTCGAGATGTTTTACACTGTGGATTCGATATGACAGATGATAATCTAATGGACAGAATATTTTTAGCCATTGATAAAGGACCGAGTTCATATGTTTCAATGGAAACTTGGGCAACAACCTTGAGTCTATTTCTGAGAGGGTCACTAGAAGAAAAAATTGAATTTTGTTTTTCTGTGAGTGGTTATATATAAAAAAAAAACTTGAAATCCTTGAAAGTATACTTATATAAGGGATATTAAACGAAAAACTAAAATCAAGATTAGATTAACTAGTATGTAGGTATGCCACGGGACCATAATACACCAGGTTGGGTGGGTTACATTTCTGCCCATCTAATACCATAAGAGCTATTATAATTGATTTTATATACACATTTTACTTACTAAACCATGCTTTTACAGTCAATGTGGGCTAAAGTTTTAGGTGAAAACACTACTTCCTAGTAACTCATCAACACTAATTTTAATATTTTGAGCAACTTCTAGTATAGTCTTTCCCCTTACTTTTGACCTACTTCAATTTCAGAAATGTGGAGCAAAAGTACAAACTAAAACTCAATTTTTATATCGACCTTTTTGGGTAATTGTTACCTTCCACAATCTGAAAAAATATAAAAATTGTAATGGAGAACTTTATACAAGTGTAGAAGGGCAATCTTTTTAGTTTACCCCGATAAGTTACTGCGTAAAAATCAAAGTATTTTTTACAAATCAGAAGTTTTACCCAATATTTCAGTTAGAGGTCTGCTTTATGTCAATTGGGAAATATCAGAACTGCAAAGTACTTCTCTCATTATACCACAGGAAAATGAGTTTTGGTATATTTCAGATGAGCTGAACCTTGAATTATACTTGTAAAAATGTACATAGCATGATATATATTTGAATAACTCATGACTTCCATACGAAAGAGAAAACTATGAGTAATTTTAGGTGGATTTGTTCTTTCTAAATATAATTCTGAGTGTGAAATGAAAAAATTAAAACCAAAGAAAGTCTTACTATGTTTTGTTTGTAATATGTGGATAGTGACTTTCTAGCAGACATTTATTCTATCCAACAACTAAGAATTGGAAATTAGATGTTTATTGTATATTCGCTTATATAACTGGATTGATAGTAAGTGATATTATGGGGTTCTCTATTATTTTGACGACATGGGCTGCCAAGGTTGTATCTATTGAAGAGATTGTGACTTTTGCAATATGCAACCTGATTATAAATGTTATTTGGATCAAAATTCAAAGTCATTACCACTGTTTTTTTTTATACGACAAAAATATTTTAATTTGATAATATTTTTGAAGACTTTCTATCAAAACTTAATTTCTGATAGCAATCTACTGTAAAATCAAACCACCAACTCTTGATAACATCTGATAATATATTTCCTCGATATACCTATGAAATACTCTTTATTTTTTCAGGATATGATTGAAGTAATCACCAAAAAAATGGACTTAGATAGAGACGGCAAAATTTCATTCAATGATTATAGACAAAGTGTCTTGAAACAGCCTATGCTTTTAGAAGCTTTCGGACAATGTCTACCTTCAAGAAATGCAATACACGCATTCATGATATCGTTCACAACGAACCCTGGAAAATTATAGAATAGTTGAAATTTTAATTACCGATTCCTCGTACAGTTGCTTGGCAATAACATCTGATAGATGAGCTTTCAATGCTTCCTGCTTTGCTTGCTCTTCCTGTCTGAAAAATCATCAGAATATTAGTTGAAATAAACAAGGTGGTTCATTGAAACATATTCAAATTTATATTTTTAAATTAATCTTTATTGTCAGGCAAATAAAAACGAAATAAATTTTGACTTCTTTTGTACCGAGTTTCTACTAGAATAAAAAATAATAGAATTATTCACTAATATCACATACAGTGTAGAGTACATGTAGCAATTCAAATGATGTTTTATTCTTATAATACATCGATATGTATTATATATTATATAGAAAAGATATGTTTAACAAATGACTTATATGATGAACAACAAAGATAAACCATTGCTCAAAAAAAATCAAAGATGGTTGGGATACCTTAGATACTGGCTCATTAGCCATAATTAATGTCAATCACTTTGAGGAGCCAAACGCCATATATGGCTTCATTACTAGGTGACAACTAACATATTTACAAAGGGCTTTGCAGTGAAACTGATGTGAAAGACAGACATATGTTTCTAGTTTTCACTTCGACAATAATTGGAAAACAGATTTTAAACAGATTAATTTATCAAATGACACGACCATTTTGTTTCAAAAGTAACCAATAATAATATATTTTTCAGCTAACCACTGCTGAAAATTCTGTTCAGTAGCGGGTAAGAAGTGGTTATTTTTAGAATATATATTTATTGAAATATCAGACAAAACCTAACACGTCTAGCTGAAATCTTTGTCCTGACATACCTACTTTCTCCATTTATTGAGAAAGTGAAAAACATATTTTTTTAACGATTGCACATTAAAACATAGTCAATCCTTTCCCTGTACAACATTACAATGATTGGTTGTAAGATTGCACAGGGAATTTCATACAATATCATGCTGAAAAAAAGTAATTCTACAAAGTACCCAATTTTTAAAAGAATACACTTGCATTCAAAGAAATTAAAACCAATATTTTTTTACCTGGCTTTAATCCCTTCTGCTTTAGATAGGAGATACTCTTCAATCCTCCTATTTTCTTCTTCAATTTCAATCCTTTTTCTCTTTCTCCATACTTCTTGAGCTTCCTTGAACGCATCCATCTCTTCTCGTGTCCTCTTCATCTTGCACATTTTTTCGGAGGCCTCTCTTTCATCTTCATCATGTATCCTTTGTATAACATCATCTATTAGTTTCTTCTCTCTCAAAAATTCTTCATACAAATGACGTTTAGATTTTTCCCTCAGTATCATCTGGTCTTGGAGTTCTTGTTTATATTGTTGTTTTTTAATCATATCCTCTTGGGCCAGTTTTTTTTTGTATTCCGATTCCTCTACCCAAGCCATTTTGAGTATTTCCTGGGTTCTATTTTCTTGAATCTGAAAACAATTATGATTTTTAATTAAGAGTCATGAAAGCCATAGTTAGGTTCAACCTTCTCGTTTTCCCTTTCAGCTTCTTTTTGTGCTATTTGGGCTGCAAGTTCTTTATTGATATAGGCTGCCTTTAGTTTTCTTTCTAGATCTCTAAGTTCATGAGAATTTTCCCTCAGTTGTTGCCTGTACAAACATTGACTTATGATTTACTAAAACATTTCATGATTTTTGCATATTTGTAATACCATTAAAATTGTTCAACATGAGAAAAAATCAATATCGTGCAGCCCAAATTCAAATTTTCATTTAGCCTACAATAAAACCAAGAGGGATCAACTTATTTTCTTCATTTATTCAAAGTCCCCTGAAAATACTCCAGCCTTATAAGGTTATTATATTGTCCCATATACTAATTTGAAAAGGTCCCTTCATAGATGTTCGTTATATTCTTCGGGACACGTCAACTTTAAAACTGTTCAAAGACAATGTACTGCTCTTAGTGGCATTTACAACTTATGTAAACATAGCAAAGTCCTGACAAACTTCTTAATTTTAATTTTTTTTTCATCATCCAATTTCCGTTGGTATTGAGAATTTATATTTCTAAAATTCTCTGTTTGAATACATTGAAACTACATTGAAATATTTTGTTCTCCTCGCGACCTGGTAAAAAATTACATATGTGTGCTTTTTGTGCATTTTCTGAACCTCGGATTGGAATATATTATAGTTGATTCTACCTTTCAGACTTCATAATTTTGAATAGCTCATTTTTTTTCAAGAAATACAATGCCTTATCATGGCTCTGCCTAGTGAAAGGCTAAAATAAAAAAATCAGTAAATAGGAGTGCCAGAAGTACTGGCAAGTCAAAATCCTATATGATTTTTCACGTGATATTAATACATCAAAGTTGATTCTGTTACCTTTCTTTAATTTACTTTTTATCTAGAAGACCAGGGTGTAATGTCAATAGTCAACTGAATTCAATTAATCCATGAACAGGTATTTGTAGTTGTGGTTGTGGACAAGCACATTATTGACGGTGTGCTGGTCTTAGTCTAGCCCTGAAAGTTGAAATTTGGGAACTTTCAAAGTCACAATTTGAGGACCAAGACTAAGACACATACACAAATAAATGCTTTTAGGAAAACATTCTCCTCAAACTTTTTACTCGGGATTGAAATGAAGGCAGGGACAAGTACTATGATGTATAAATTGGCCCTGAGGGTCAGAAAATAGGAGTGCCAGAAGTACTGGCAAGTCAAAATCCTATATGTGCCAGAAGTACTGATATATTGATGATATACTGTTATATAAAGTTAAATTCATGTCATTAATGTTGACACAATAAAGGTCTGATTTCACATGCACATTTTTTTTCTTTTGGGAGATGAGTAACCTTCAAACCGACTAGAACACTGATACCACAGGAGGGGAGATATCAATAAACTATCCACTAAAAGCATATAGGGACAATATTACCTCAGTGTTACTATCTTCACTTGGGTTTGAAGAACCTCATAGTTTGGAACTGCATTCTAATGTTTTGCCAGCACGAGTAGCTGGCTTTATCATAGGTTTATTCATCTTGATGATTCACCGATGACAGTTATCGATGAATCAAGATGAATAAACCTTTGAAGAAACCAGCCACTCGTGCTGGTGAAACGTTAGGATGCAGTTACAAACTACGAAGGCCTTCAATCCCAAATGAAGATAGCAACACTGAAAATATCGGCCGCGATAGCCTTAATCAATTTATCAATAGTACCTCAATTTCAATTTTTTTATTTCATCTCTTTTGATCATATCCAACTCCCGCGCTAAATCATTATCCTGAACCATCTGCCTTTCCTTGAATGCTGCATCTGCTCTAGCTTTTTGAAATAGCATATCTTCTTCATGTTCTTGTCTCTGGATGTTGAGATATCTGTTGAGATTACGATACTGGTGTTTGCTTTCTATGTGTGCACGAATATTTTCCAAAGTATCAGTATATTTCTTTTTCTCAAGTTCTTCTGACAAAGCAAGTCTCTTATCTTGATTCAGAGCCTAAAAATGTTTCAAACTTGAACAACTGAAACATATATTCATCTAGAATAGATGAAATGAAAAATATATACCATTTCCAAACAAATTTGATAATAATTATTCCACTTTGTATTTAATATGAATTAACAGGATACAAAAACAAGAGAAACTACGATCAATTAAATAATATTTGCCTAACCAATAAATATAAAGCAAAATGAAATAAGTTGTTGACTGAATTGTCAAAAGTCAATGTGAAAATTGACAGAAATTGTCACCAGGATTAGTATACAGAAGGGGTTGCGTAATAGGCAAACTGAATGGAAATTCGTGACGTTATTAGAGGAAAATTTAATTTGGCAAAACTGAAGTTATCGAAAGTCCTGAACAATTGTTTTCTTTTAGAATAATCATTTATTCATTTCATTATTTTGTTCATTGTTGAATGTTTCGGAGAAATTTTGCACAATACAAACTATAGAGAAACACAAATATTCGTTAACACACAATAGCTTCAAGGCAAATGCTCAAGGCCAACATGTGAGAGGAAGTATTTGAAAACTGAAGATTTCATTTTGTTCCTAAATATACCCAGTCATCAGGCGCAATATTTAATGAAGAGAATCGTTCACGAATATTTGAGAAATTGTCATTTAATTTTTTATAGTAAATACAATTTCTATTTTTATAGATATTCCTCGGGTATTATTACCTTCCTTGCGTATAATTTCATCCCATTCTGAAGACGGAGGCAGATTTTAGCCTCCGAAACGTTAAGATAAATATTGTATAATTTATTGGCTCTTTTTTGATAGACAAAATTATTAAATACAACAAGTTACTGATGAATACAGCATTTTTCTTTGTGAAAAATACTTTGCATTTACGCAGTGTACATTATGTGAAAGGTAAAACTATCCAAAGAAGGCCGATAAAAAACTGTTTTTTTTCCCACAAATAATGACTTTCTTTCAGTATAATTTTTATAATTTGTTTTGTTATTAGTTTTTCTGGAAATATTATAATTAATTCCAAGTATGATCGGATGATGAACTGTTACATTTTTATAATAAAAAAATAATTGTGAAATATATATTCATCAAGTTGAAAACGGCAGGAAACAACTTTCATTGCATAAACTGACAAAATGGAATTGACTAATTGAATTTCGAAACTTGTTATTTCTTGTCATGAACGTAACTGAGGATAAATTATACATCGGTCAATACACAGTGTTGAATAACTTCTACATTTCTTCAACGCATGAGGACATCAACTTGTAGAAGTCGGCATCAAATATAGTTTTGACATTGGTCCTTTGTACAAGGCCGTAAGTCACTGGGAGAGATCTCCTTTATATCGGCAGGTGTAGGCCAAGATTCTCCGAACACACACTCCGATAACTCCGGACACTCGCATAGGATATGCTTGACAGTTTCATCTTCCTGTTCACACATCCTACATAGAGGTGTGTCCAATAGCTCCATATTATGGAGGTGTTTTCTTAGTTGACAGTGGCCAGTCAGAAATCCTACTGCTAAGCGTAGATTTTTCCTGGTCATCGCTGGATATTTCTTCGGCGCCAGCTTCCCAGGGTCGCCCAGGGTGATCCTGGTAAGACTGCATTCTTTGATTTCATCCCATCTCTTTAGGGATTGAGCTTGGGTGTAACGTTTGGCTAGTTCCGCAATTGTCGAAGTCATCAGGCCGTAGGTGCCACTGGGTCCTAAAATTCTTAATCCAGTCGCTTCCTTGGCTGAAGAGTCGGCAATGCGATTACCTTTACTTCTGTCGTGCCCTTTAATCCGCCTCAGAATAATGTTATTATCTACCGAGGCTTTGGCTAAATCTTGGTGGCACTCTAGTAATAGACCTGAGGTAACACGTTGTCTGTTCTAGGCTAATAGGGCTTGTCTGCTATCAGTGCAGATTGTAATTTTTTGCCAGAAATTCCTTTCCTGGTTATTTCTTTTGTGACAATTGAGATACCAGCCAGTTTTGTTTGAACCACGATGGTATTTTTTCCCATTCCCCACTTGGAGAACACTCCACATCCTGAGCCTTCTTTGGTTTTTGAGCCCTCTGTATATATGCGTATTGCATTTGTAGCATCTGACTCTGTTCTGTTTTATTAGTATTTTGTAGGGTTTATTGCACACAAACCTGGGTACAATTGCATCACTGGCTGCCTGCAGCTGAGGTTGCGCAGTGAGCGCTTCTCCCCATAGGCTCAGCCTCAATTGACCCATCCCTACTTCGAGGTTTTCACCAGCCGTGTGCAATCGTACCATGGCCATTAACGCAACCTCCTTAACGTACAGGTCCAGAGGAGACCGACCAGTAATTAATTCCATTGCCGCGGTTGGTGTTATTCTCATGGCTCCTGTGATGTTGAAATAAGCCAATCGTTCTATTTGATATACTTTTTGGATGGCCGTTGCTTGTAGAACTTTCGGGGGGGATCAATCCCCCTTGATCCCCCTTGGCTACGGCCTTGCCTGTGTATCTTCTTTTTGTTGTTGAAATTTTGGCTACTCGAACAGTCCCATCTATTCATGGCAATTTCTATCCAATTCGCCCCATTCGTTTCTCGGAGTTTTTCATCGACCAGTATTAAAGTGTCGCCGATGTGTATCAGAAGACTTTTTTCTTACCATTTTTGACGTCGAACAAAATTTGATCAATTGTGTGTGATAGCTTCAGCTTCTTCAGGATCTACTGATATGTGGGTTAGTGGTATCGAGTTTGCTATACATTCAACTTCATGCAACAAGGTAAGATAAACTTTGTTGGGATTTGTAGACTTCAGAGATCTTTGCAGAGTTATTGAAGTAATAACTTCTTATGGGAAGGGAAACCTAACGCGTAACGGCGCCAGTTTTGCTGGTTTCCCTTTCTCTCACGCATACGTCATCGGAAGGCAGGCTCCTCCTCTCTCCCCAGACAGACGCTCAGTGTTTAGTGTGCGTTAGACATATACTTTGACAGTATTATAAAAATCTAACAAGCCGGCACGCAATATTCTTTTATTATGTGTAACGTGGCTTGAAAATGATGATACTAATTTTATATATGTACATCATTGTTATCATTATTAAATCCTACAAAAGTAACAAATGGCGTATGGCGTCTGTCGGGCGTCTCGAGACACACACGTTTTTTAAAATAGAAATCGTTGAATGATTCACAGAATTTACCCATTCTTGTAGTTCACGTTCAGTTCCCACAAAATATGTTCCATTTCTTTTGGCTGACCTCTTTTTACAAATGAACCGTCTTATCGTCATGCTTGTTGAGCTGGTGTCTAATAAGGCAAACATCAGGTGAGGGGTGACCCATTTTTTTCTTTTCTTTGTCCTACTGAAATAAACAACATTAAAGACATGCTATGAATCTTTTGTTAACAGCAGAACGGATTTGAAGAGTCCAGAATTTCATTCTCAAATTATTGATAACGGTTTCAACTGCCATATGTTCAACTTTCTGATGGTAATGGTCCACCAGCATTGGAGTATAAGCATTGAGTGGACAAAAAACAATTGGACATCTGGTATCATCAAATATTTCAAACTGATCCAGAAACACGAAAAGTTTACCCAAACGCAAAACGGCTTGATATGGAAAGAAGTTTGTCTACGCAATGATTCTCCTTGGCTGAGCCGAATCCATGAGTTGCAGTTTCGTGCAATAAGTTAACCTCCAGTAGTAGAGCTTATGCTCTACCGAATTTAGGTTTTCTACACATCTTCTCAAAGTGTGACACCCATGCTGTTAATCGGATTGATCGAGGCCAATTCAAAAAACTTCATATATCATGAAGGTTGAAAAATTTTTTTGGACCACTGATGGTCCATATTTGTTCAATTCGATTTGTTTACAGTATTCATACTCAAAATCAGCATTTGTATCCATTTTTTGTTTCATGCAAATTAACCTACTCAATGCATTGGTACGACTGTCTGGTAATGCATCATTTTCATTTTTTCATAAATGGGCTACCTTGTAATTGTCATCCATCTTCTGATGGATTGCCATTACAAGGATGAATTGCCTTTTTATTTTCGGAAAATTTGATAATATTATCACTGTACTTCATTCCAGATGATTTCAGTTTAAAGCTGTCTTTCACAAGTTGATGAAGTTCTTCGTCATGTACCAGTCGAAAACACAGATTCATGTATTTTGTTTCGTACATTCCATTAACAGCTCCACTTATTGTCAAAACCTATGGATAATAGCGGAGTTACAGTCTTTATAGACTGTAAAATGTCTCAGTTCAAATGTGAAAAATATAATCTAATATATAAAAATGGATGTTTGTTGATTGATTGGTTGGTAAGGAATAAACTTCTACATTGCTCAACATATCGTGATGAAACTTGACATGTATAGGTAATTTTTTCATAGAGAAGGTTTTTAGGCTATCAATTTTTCTGCAACCCGCCACTAGATGGTACTGTAGAACAATTTTTTAAAGCACTGTTCAATAACGCTGCGCACGCCTAAGTTCGTTGATTCTGATTCTGTCAAAACATTGGAACAGCAGCGATACAGCAACATAGTACTACATCTACCAAATTTTACAACTAAGAATAATTCAATCACCCTCTTTGCTCAACAAGAATTGTAACGATCTGCATGAGATCATCTCTGAAGACATAAAAAAAATAAAAGAATGGCGTGACTGTAATAAGTTATCCTCCAACATCAATAAAACCAGCATTCTTACTATTCACTGCACCTTACCTGAGACCTGCCTTGGTAACAAACTATTTTTTTAAAGGACAACACAAGCACTACAGGAAAGTCTTCAAGGCGCTCCCAGAGCAGTGCATGTGCGAAAGTAGCGATTCATATTGGATTTGAATCGTTGGAGATTGAATCCATTTGGAAAAACGTTCTCAGGAAGTTTATTCTACATGAACGCAGTTCTCCAGATGAAAGAGTTCTTAAACAGTGAAGTTCGAGGTGTACAACGCAGTTCTCCAGATGAAAGAGTTCTTAAATAGTGAAGTTCGAGGTGTACTGAGTTGAAACGATGAGCAGCCACAGTCCGTCGTGTATTTCTGATATGTTCCGCTCTTGGTGAAATCAAATATACCAACTCACTTGAACACTTTCCGTGAAAGTATCTATAGAAGAGAGGCAAATCTCCAACCTTTCATCGATGTTCCAGGCTACCAAGGTTGCATGTGATGTTCCCGTCTCCAATCAGGCTGATGACTTTTTTCTGGGTATTTTTGGGGGCAGAGCTCCATACATGAGAACAATACTCCAAAGAAGGTCTGATCTGAGCTTTATGAAGCATCAAAAGTTGCTGAGGTATGTACAGTTTTATGGTTCAGAACAGTGTTCCAAGTTTTTGAGAAGCAACCTTTGCAATTCCTTAACAGAGTACACATACTTATAAATTTCTTGGGCTAAATATAGATGATAAATTGAAGTTCAAGGACCATACAATAAACTTAAGCAAGAAGATTGCCTCAGGCTGTTTTGCTCTCATATATTCCCATATTAGATACGGAATTGACTTATAAGGAGTCTGCTCCAGACACTTATTTCAAATTTTTTCTGTTCTTCAAGAAACGGCAGTCTGTTACATGTGCAAAGCTGCGGCCCGGGATACATGCAAACCTCTTTTCAAAGCTCATGGTATTTTAACAGTAGCCTCCATATACATTTTGGAAACAATATCTTTAATAAAGAAACACCATTTGTCTCGTGTGAGCCACACTCCTCATGAAGTCATATTAGCAATATTGAACGACCTATTCCCACGAGCTGGTTAGTTAGGGACTCAATTATTTTCAATAACATCAAACTGTTCAATCACCTTCCAGTTAAAATAAAAGAAATCAATAGTTACAATTAATTCAGAAAAGAGGTCAAAATGCTTCTGGTTGATGGGGTATATTACTCTCAGTTCAGGAGTAATTTGACGATACTTTCGTCTCCTGTTACACTCATCCAAGCCACGTTAGTTCACGACGTTTCGATTGTTAGTATCTACAATCGTCTTCGGGTGATGACTGGACTGATTCCTCCGAGAGATGACTATTTATGGGTCGTTCGAGTACTTTCACTTATCCCTGCTTTCCATTTTTTCCGCATCACTGGTTCAGTGGGAGACGACCGTGTGGCGGGAGCTGGCCATTTTTCGCTTGATGATGGGTTTCCATATGTTGCGTATCTCTAAGCTAGCTTGGCTGAATACGTTGTGGCTTCCTTGAATTTTCTCCTCTCTGTGTATGATCTCAGCTTGGGACCACTCGAAGTTGTGTTGATGGGTCCAAACAGGGTCTGCTATTCCTGATTTGCTGATTTCCCCTCGCTGTGAGTGTTTCTTGTGCTCGGCAATGCGAACATTCAATGGCCTCTTAGTTTCACCAATATAAGATTTTCCGCACTCACAGGGTATCCGGTAAATGCAATTCTTGGAATCGCAGTCCGCGTTTGGTGGCCTGGTTTTCGTAAGGCTGCTACGGATAGTGTTACCGGATCTGAAGCAGGTTCTGATGATGTACTTGGAACCAATTCTTCTTATCCTCTCCGATAATCCCCTGATTTAGGGAAGTGCAAGCAGCACTGGTTGTGATGGAATATCTTCCTTGCGGACAAAAAGAGGAATCATCAAGACTCTATTAGACCGTGCTTTCGGGCTCTGTAATACGAAGGAAGGTATTGAGAAGGAACTAAACATCATCAAAAATGATCTTCAACGGAATGGCTACTCCAAAGCGATGGTAGAAAAGACTTTGGCTAAAAGACAGCAGGAGCCTCGCAAGGAAGAGATGCCGTCACAACCAGTGCTTGCACTTCCCTACATCAGAGGATTATCGGAGAGGATATGAAGAATTGGTTCCAAGTACAACATCAGAACCTGCTTCAGACAAAAAAGAGGAACCATCAAGACTCTATTAGACCGTGCTTTCGGGCTCTGTAATTCGAAGGAAGGTCTTGAGAAGGAACTAGACATCACCAAAAATGATCTTCAACGGAATGGCTACTCCAAAGCGATGGTAGAAAAGACTTTGGCTAAAAGACAGCAGGAGTCTTGTCGATAAAGTTTGATGCGTGCAGCTGTGTGATACCTATTTTCCTCTCCAAATTTCTATTCCTCTATTCACTTTTTCTCTATCTATTACTCTCTCACTCCATCCCCACTCTGAATTCTGTTGCCATCACAGCTGATCACAGAGACTCACTCTGAATTCTGTTGCCATGACGCCATCACAGCTGATCACAGACTCGTTCGTGATGAAGATGATGATTAATTAATTAATTAATTGATGGATGTAGCCGTTACTACGAGGTACGAAATCATAATGAAGAAAAGAGAAATTGAACTTTCTATGTTTTTTATCACTTTTATTTGTAAGTAACGTAACTGCAGTTACTTATATTCAATAAATAACTTATTCAATAAATAAGTTTGAAAATGTCCTTATAGGACGAAACTGCAGTAACGTTAGTTACAAATAAAAGTGGTAAAAAACATAGAAAGTTT
>NW_019294335.1:0-14161 GCF_000500325.1 Leptinotarsa decemlineata
TTAAAAGGGAGAGTGTCAGAATAAGAGATTTGTATGCCTTACAAAAAACTTTCGACGTATTTAGACCAATGTATAATAAACATGCCCAGAAGGCATACAAAAATCTAAAATAAGGTACAAACATCAAGTAACAAATCAAAAACTATGTGGAATATAGTCAAAGAAATAAAAGACACAAAAAAAGATAATTCTATCAAAGAAATAAATGTTGGTGGCACAACTATAAGTGACCCAAGTCAAATAGCCAACCATTTCAATACTTTCTTTGAGAATTATAGAGCTATTCAAAAACAAAAAAATCCTCTGGTGTCAGTGGCATATCTACTATAGTTCTCAAAGAAGTCAAACACCTACTAGCAGAACCGATAGATAGGTCATGTTATAAATGAATCTCTGAACTCAGGAATCTTCCCAGAAATTTTCAAAACTGCAATAATATCTCCAATACTCAAGAAAAATGATTGTCATATCTTGGATAACTTTAGGCCAGTCACCCTCCTATCCTCAATCCCCAAGCTTTTTGAGTATGCAATGCTCAGTCGTTTTTTACCATGCTTAGACAAATTCAAAGTACACAGTAACTCACAATTTGGCTTTAGAAAAAAGAGATCAACTGTGGAGGTAATCCTGAACTTTTACTGCGAAATCATTGAAAATTTTGAAAATAAAAAGTACCTTGTAGGAGTTTTTTGTGACCTAAACAAAGCATTCCACTGTGTTGAGCACTGGAAAAATATGGTATTCATGGCATTCCATTCAACTGGTTTCAATCGTACTCAAAAAATAGAAAACAATATATCGAAATAAATAGTAATGTTAACCAAAACAAAAAAGTCATATCAGAAACCTCCACCATTGATATAGTGGTACCTCAAGGCTCCATACTTGGGCCTATACTATTTATTCTGTACACTAATGATTTACCATGCTACACTGGAGACCACAACGTCACATTGTATGCAGATGACACAAATTTTCTAATAACTGGTTCAGATTCCNTGTATTTTTTTGCATACATTCATTTTTTATTTGGTTTATTGTCGGAAAGATATATTTTCATACTCAAGAGATTCATTGCCAGTCATGGTTGATCTCAAATAATATCCATTTATAACGTCACCAATTTTTGAAGTACGAATGACGTTGACAAGAAACTCTGATAGGGACTCTACTCCTACACCCCATTCCTGAAGGCATAGTAGAGTAAAGTAGAGTTTTATTTAACCATGTAACCTATAAATACATACAGGGCTTTCTAACGCAAATTTGATCCCCCCTGTAAGTCTGAAACGGACTTGTAAATGAAAATTTCAAGGAATACGTCACTTTTTATTTTTAGGGGGACTGAATTCTGATATGTTATTTTTTTTCAATGGCATAAGGTGTCGTGTGATACATTATTTGAAAGGTCTTGTGTATCTCTATTACTTCTGTAACTTTTTTCGGAATTGGTTCATTCGTTATTGAGAAATTGAATGTTGAGCGTTTTATTCAAGAAAAACCAGAAAATTCGCTGTCGCTGAGGAAATCAACAAAAATAATATCAATCAACGAATAAAGTGTTCAAAATGACCTCCATCTAGTTCCATACAATAATACAGTCTACTTTCGAAAGCGTTCCTTACTTTATTGAAGATGTCCGGAGTCATAAAGCGGCATTCCCAAACAATTCTCTGTCGCAGGTCTTCTAGATTTGTAGAATTTATTTAATCAGCAGTAAACATTTTGAAATGGACGACACTGTTAGTTTTTTTGTACTGGTACTTTTTGTTGAATCTAGTTGTCGCAGAACAAAAAAGTATATAGTTGGCCACTGTCACCTTATCACAAATTATTATTCAGTCATCCTTTTTCACTGTGTTCCAACATGGTTTTTTCTACTGAAGAAGGAATGGAATTTGTTGCAACCTATTATCGAAAAAAAAAATGAATGTGCTAAAGCTGCTGCAAGAATTTATAATACGAGTCATCCAGACCACAACGTGAGCCATCAACACGTTAAACAGAAGACCTGCGCCCTAAATGAATTTTAAACATTTGGACATACAACAGATATTTATTTACAAAGTATTTCATATTTCTAATGTATGTTTTTTACAGATTTGGCTCAAATTCTTCATTCTCACTACGAAGAGGGAAAAAATAAAGCAAGTGATCAACGACACCCAACTATTCTGGAAAAAAGATCCGGAGAACAGCCAGAATCAACAACAACTGAAGTATCTTGCTAAATTCGAAAGGATATTTTTATCATACATAGGTTGCAGTACTTGCATGTTTTTGTTCAAACCCCTATTGGTGGAAGGGACAACTATCTACTACTATTATAGAATACCGCAGATTCCATTTTCTGTATCGTATGCCATAGAATTTTATGTGACACTCGTAACTATGTCCATGGTTATAGCCGTCAACTTATTCATTGCGATCGTTATCGTACTAGGAGCCGGCCAATTCAGTAATTTGAATGCAAACATAAGACAACTTGACTGTAGTAAAGCCGAAGAAAATGAAGAAGCAATGAAAATCTGTATTTTGGAAATCAACGAAAACGTCATATATCACCAATTCCTCATTAGGTGCGATTGAGAAAATACGAATAGCATAAATTTTTCAAGTACAGTTTCAATATTTACGACCTTTGATACTTGTTTTTAGCATTGATTATTTCAACTAAAAAATGAGAAATGAAACTTTCTTTGTTTTCTACCACTTTCATTTGCAACCAACGTTACTACAGTTTCGTTCTACGAGGACATTTTTAAACTATTGCCACAAACTTGTTTATTGTAATAGTTTGAAAATGCAGTAACGTTAGTTACAAATAAAACTGGAAAAAAACATGGAAAGTTTCTTTTAACATTTTTTATCACGCTTCTATTAGCTTCATCTGTATGTGTGTCTGTCTGTCTGTTTGTTTGTTTGTTTGTTTGTAACTTTCCTTTTCATCTCAAATTTATTCCTGTTTGAATGCTCGGGATCTGTATTTGACAGAATTATCGAAATTATCGCTTGATCTATTCGCGAGCAGATGGCGCTGAAAGTAACCTCCTTGATATAATTCGAACTCACTTTACATGTATTTCTCCATTTGAAAAAAGGCCTGCTGCCTCATTTGTAATCCTCCTTTGCGCGCCTGCTGCCTTCTTTGGGCTTGGTAGCTGATTTTCAGGCCCCCTCTCCGGAATCGAAAAATATCAATGGTCATTTTCCTAAACAATATATGGCTGATTGATCCCAAAGTTTGGATAGAATAAATATTGTTCAAAAAGGCTTAAAAACACGCTTTCATAACATACGAAACTAAAACATGAGAAATAGGTAAAAACAATAAAAAAACACGTTGAAAATATTTTGTTTTTTAAATCAGCACAAGTATCCTGGTGCAAAATTTGAACCTTGATTTTTTGGTGTATGCTGGGACAAAATATATCCCGCTTTGTAATGAGCTTATACTTCGTGGTACGTCGGTTCATTTTCTTTCCCGCATCAAATAACTCACTCCTATTGGTCTTCGTCATCATCTGTTCAAGGCTGAATCACAGTAAACGAAGCGTTAGTTGTGAATAGCAAACAATCGAAACTCGTAGAGGACGTGTTTCTCCATTTGAATTTCGGTTGAAAAGCGTATCTATTTATTGTAATAACCCTTGTTGTATGAAATATAATAATTATATGTCTGAATTATTCAGACAAGATAGGTAAGCTACCTGTTTCATTATTTCAATTTATAAGTTTATTTTTCATTCATAATCTGTGAAAATAAACTCTGTGCAAAATTTGTCCCACCATACAACAACACATTTTCGTTCAGAAATGGCCAAAAGATTTTCAAAGGAACCCTTGCCACTCACGCTGATTGGGATGACAGAAGAGGAACTGTACAATGAAATAAACCTGGAAGTCGATGCTACGAAGGAATATGCAGATATACCTTCTGATATTAGGTCTGAAAATGATAGTGATGGGGATAATGACTGCGAAATTACCAATGCAGAAGCTGAATTCAATTTTGATGATGATAACATAATGCTGTCGGATAAAGAAGATGATACACCGTTACCCATGGATACATGCGACCCAGAAGATTTACTACCCCTATCACAGTTGAAGGCAATGGGAAAGATACAATGGTGCAAAATGCATAAGATCACTCCACCAGAAGATTTCAAAGAACCTTTCGGTGTTGCTCAAGATATCAAGGATTCGAGTAATCCATCACCTTATACTATTTTCTGTTAGTTTATCTCGGATGAAGTATTGAATAATATAGTTTTCCAGACTAATTTATATGCTGAGCAGAATTATCAGAAAACTGGGAAACCATATAAACTGACAGACATACCTGAAATGAAAACATTATTTGGGAATAAATTTGTTGATGGGCATGAAAAAGTTACCATCGTACAGAGATCACTGGAGTCAAAATCAGGACTTTCATGACACTTATGAAAGTAAATTGATGACTGTTCACCGGTTTGGATGGATGTTGAGTAATATTCATCTGAATGACAACACTAGAATGCCTGAAAGAAATACCAACCAATTTGATAAACTGTATAAAATACGCCCTTTCATAAAAATTATCAGAGGTAATTTCAGATGCATTTACCCACATGAACATATAGCAATAGATGAGTCAATGATTAAATTTAAAGGTCCATCTTCTCTGAAGCAATATCTTCCAAAAAAACTTTTCAAAAGGGGATATAAAGTCTGAATGATTTGTGATGAAACAGGATATTGTACGGACTTTGAAATCTACACAGACAAAGTAGCTGGAGAAGTGGAAAAGGCTTTGGGTTCTAGGGCTGTGAAAAGATTATTTATCTTCAATGATTGAAGGTAAATCTCACAGACTATACTTTGACAATTTTTTTTCGAGTGTTAGTCTGATGAAAGATTTAGTAGATAATCATATATATGCGTGTGGTACTGTCAATACTAATAGAAAACATTTACCAATTTTCGCACCAGATAGAACCATGAAAAGAGGTGATTATGAATGGTTTTGCAGTAACACGGGAGTTTGTGCTTATAAATGGCGAGACAAAAGAGCAGTCCATCTCCTCTCGAATTTTCACAGCCCTCATTACTTTACTGAAGTGAGACGAAAAGGAGGTGATGGAAGCATCACAAAGATACCGTGCCCTGCTATTTTTGTAGATTATAATAAATACATGAATGCAGTTGATAAATTTGATCGCGGGCGCCTCGCGGCAGGCCCAGCACCGTGTGTCAGGAACCTCTATACCCATCACGCGACTGCGGTAGACTAAGGTGTTGGAGACACCATCCTGGCATGCCATGATGAACCCTTCAGTTTCCGACTTCAGCCCACTAGACCTGAGAGTATTAATATAGAGAGAGTATTATTGTTACTATTATTATTATAAATCATAACTCCTACACGAAGTAAACCACTTGACATTATTCATATAAAAGACCTTTGAGGCAGATGGACAGAAACGTTGTGCATGCTCAAAAAAAGACAGTGAAAACCGGGTTGGTATACGGTGGTCAGATGGAACTTGTAGTACCAAAAGTTCTGCTACTGCTGCAGACTGCGAGAACGAAGGTTATACTTCAAATTCCGATAGTTTATAATTGAGATATAACTCAGATGATTTTGGCCTATTTAATTTGTGTCACATATCACGATCCAACTATTATTATTGAAGATGATGAATTCAATATTCCCGCCCCTTTCATTTCATATGCCCACACGTGACGATCCACCTATCAACACCGAAGATACGGCTCAATACTTTGTTTTTCATTGTGTCATATATAACTTAGCGCTTTTTGACATGCCACAATATTGTTTTTTTTGTCACTTAATTCATCATGTCTTCATGTCTGTTACTTCCGATGCCGCCGTGCTCATGGAAATGTGGACACAATTTTCCTAGGTGTGCCAGCTTCGCCAAAAAAAATTAACATGTCAAACGCGCCAGTTTCAAATTCAAATCCGAGCATCACCATATTTTCCCTACTATGTCACAAAATTCATACTAAGACAAAATCAAACCTATCCGCTGACTCAGGTGTACCACCACAATGTCCAGTTTTCATTAATTTCCACAATAACATATTGGTGTTGAGACTAAGGTCAAGGCCTAGTCGCCAACGATATGAATTCAATGCGTATCCGAATATTTTTTCAAATGTATCTAAAGGAGCCCTAAGGAAGCTTCGAAGGGTGGAGTCTCGTTTCAAGTAAAGGATTCTCTACTTGTAGGAAACTCTAGAATAGTAAGGAACGGTTGTTTCCTGTACCAGTTTGATACCAATTTACGAGCTGGTATAATAATTGAATACCAATTGGCTCACTTGAGGTACTTGGGAAATCAGAAGGTCAATGTGATTTTTGCAAAAAGATCTATCAACCATTATAAAAGAAGTACATTGAAAATCGTGCAAGAATATATTGTTTCCGGTAAATGGCGCAACATCAAATTTTGCCCAGCGAACAATTCTCAACAAATATCTGTAAAAAAATTAATGAAAAGGGGTACAAGAATCGCTTGGCCACCGCAGTCTCCAGATATGAACTTCCCCAATTCTTCTTCGAAGCTATATGAACAAGAGTACTTATGATCAAGAGTATAATAATTTCCGTTTATAGACAGGTAAGAAACTAGTTTTGAGTTGCTAATAATAGAACCTAATAAGTCTTCATTGCTCATGAACAGGCATGCAAAAAGGAAACCCATACAAGTTCAAACATACCACAAGACCGGAATGATTTTGGAACAATAATTGGCCAAAGTAAGCCTAAACTATTGATAACAACTTCATTTTCATACTAAAGAAGCGAACTGACCTACCGAAAATTTTCAAACAAATAAGACCTGCAGGAAATATAGTATTTTTCACCAGAAGGGGCATCTTTGTTGACAGTGTGGTTTGAATTACAAACCATTGAACTTCTGAAAATTCCCAGAAGCAGAAATGTAAGAAAGATTATCTGAAACCGTGAAAGAACGTATATGAACAGAGATTGACATTCGCAAATCAGAAATACCGGATTCATCTTTGAATAGTTGAATTTTTGGGTAATTTCTTATTGAAATTCTTTTGATTTTCCCATAATCATTGAAATAGACCATAGAATGGAGAAATTGATCATTCAAAAATCATTTATTTTTTCCCCGGTATAAGAACCAGTTATATATTGTTGTATATGATATATAAGTGAAAGAAAAACTGGTTAACAGAAGCTTTTGTAACTGATGCCTTGATGTATTCCAATACAGATTTTTCGCTAAAACTTTTTCTTTCTTTTTCAGGTATGTGAGACGACTGGATGATATATTTTCCATGATGTTCGTAGTTCTAATCGGGATAATAACTGCATTGCTCTGTATGAATATGTATGTCCTATCCCTGCCGTGAGTATAATCATTTCTTAGAAAACCTAGTTCAATAGCAATTGAACATATTGAAAAAGTTCACATAATATATGGGTTGAAAGGAAACTGATCAAAATTGATTCATTTTCTCAAAGGGAAAGTATTATTGATCATAGTACTCAAAAATAAAAAAAAAAAGCAATCATTTTTTATTGTCAAATTGCACTATGTCAAAAAATATTCAGAAAATCCTCGAACTATTATTTTAGTATATTTTCAGCAAAAGGTTTCACATACTTCACCAATTACCAGTTGTAACCACTGGAAACATTATAAATCACAAATGCAGCATGTATCAGTTATGCGTGAGTAGACAATAGCTGTTTTCTTACTCGAAATGAAAGTTTTTTCAGTGTCACTATTGTTTGCGTTTGAAGGCCGTCAATTTTTGATCTCCGATGATTGGATAGTACAGCTGCGTAAGCCGTATTTATATTGACCCATGTAGTTTGCTTGCTAATACCTGTACCTGGATTAGGTAAATTGTCAATAACATTCCTGCCATCATGCTGTTTGCTATTCTTGAACCTCTCAGACTGGGATTTCATATTCGGTTGAGGGTCACAGCTTCTTCTTTTCTGTAGAAATTATCTGTGTGTTTTCAACAGAATCCTTTAGTGAGTGCGTGTTCCGCCACAGCCGACTTTTCCGTTAAGCCTAGTCTGCAGTTTCATTCATGCTCCTTATGCCTAGTTCTCATGGATCTTTTGGTGATTACGATGTATACTTTTCCACAAGTGCACGATATGCGATAGTGAGTCTCTTATGTCTTCAGCCGACCTGAGGCTTTGTTGTAACTTCTTGGTAGGTTTGGAAACCGTTTTAATGTTGTGTTCCCCCAAGAGTTTTCCAATTCTGTCTGTGACCCTAGGGATATAAGGTAAATACTCACGTGCAACCATCTGATCCTTCTTTCAGTTTTAATCCGTGGAACTCTTCAGTTTCATGGCCTTGTTGATCTCGAGTACCCTGTATCTCAAACTCAAAGTCACTTGAGGACGTTCCGGTTCTTTCTCGAATTTGCAATATATTTCTTCAACGTTGTGTTCTCGTTCTCACTGAACGCTTTACGGCAACTGCTCACCACACTTCTTATAAAACTCTAACTCATACCCCAACTCCGTCGCCGAAATCAATCCCAAGAACGAACCCCATGTTCAAGGTCATAACTCTAGGTCATATGAAATCTTCGGCGACCAATTCAGGGTCACATAGCTCAAGGTCGTGTGACGTCATTCGAAAACATGTTGCATCATGTCACATGGGGAGTCGTATCTCAAAATCAAATTCCGTATTTGAGGTCAAACATCACGTTCAAGGTCATATTGCATGCACATAATACAAGTTCATGGAACGTCATTCAGGGTAGAACCTCAAGATCACGTTCCGATACGTAGTTGAATCTCGAGGTCGGACTCCACGTTTGAGGTCATCTGGTGTGCATTTACATCAAGGTCATGTGATTCCTTACATCAAACCTCAAGGTCACGTGTCTAGGACATAATCAAATTTCGAAGTCAAACACCATGTTTGAGATCGTATGACATTGTACATCGCATAAGGCCACGTGACGTCAGTTAAGGTCGAAAGTGGTAGGGGAAGGATGTAGAACAGGTAAGAGCTCCCCACTTGTGGACTGGATTAATTCAGGGGATACGTTATTTCGTTACGGTTGGAGTGAGACCGAAGTCAGCCAAGTCAACAACACCACATGATGGCACCGGAACGAACCATCAATGGGGTGACGGACCTTAATAGAAAGGTCTCCCAAAAATACGGGGTTGAAGGTATTTCCAAGCACTGTAAAACAATAGAGAATAGTAACAGAACAGTAATAGATTCCAGCGATCCATTCAGTATACATATGTGTGGATCTACACATACTTTTTCGTATGAAAATGAAGAAGTAGAAATCCAAAAGTTTGTTTGGAACTCTGTTTGGAATCTTTGGTGTAGTAATGAATATTATTGAAGTTCTATCCCAACACCAAACCGTTATTTTTAACACCTCGACACGTGTTTCAATCACCAGGTGATCATCTTCAAGAGGAAGATTAAACTCGTCCTCTTGATAAAACTTACACAGCAATCATCAAAGTGTTCATTCTGAAATACGGCAGTCGAAGACATTGAAATCAACACCGAGGATAAAATTATTGATATTATTTTTTTTTTGACAGATTCATGACCAGATAACAGGTCAATCTAAAGTGATGGGTTCTATCGTCGTTGCAGATGTAACATATTTTGAATTCCTTGCCAATGTATTTTATGACTCCGTATACTAGTACTAGTAATAAAAGATCGGTGAACAATCACGTGAACAGAATTGATCATGTATTACCAGAAAGTCACTAGATGCGGGACGTTTATGAGAATAAACTAAAAAAAAAAATATCGTTAGCGAATCAGTACTTGGACATTATGATAAAAATCGAACTTTATTTTGACGTGTGATGCAAGATGCAAGCCCATATGGAGTCGGTTGCGTGCTCAGTCAGCCTAATGGTGAAGATATATAAACTCCAGTCGTTGAAACCCCAGTGGTAGAAACCCCATAGTAGAATACATTTTTATTTTAAAGCCTCATTTTCAAACCAGGTGAATTCTCACATCGAGAGAAAAATTGGATGTCTCTCTCGTTTTCCAAAGTGAAATAGAGAGGGACATCAGATTTTTCTGTCGATGTGAGAGTTGCCCTAATTTGAAAATGAATTCCGTGAAGGAAATTCCGATGATCTGACAGTATTCAAAATTATCGTTGGGGTAGATAAACATCAAAAGAACATTTGTGAGAGACATTTAATCTTATTGCCGTTCATAAACTTCTACTAGGTAGGAGTCTTCTAATCAGATGAAAGAATTCCAGAAATTGTGTCAATGTCAATTGTGACAAGTTTGTTGAACGCTCATGACTATGGTTGAATATACTGTTCATGAAAAAGTATTGCTAATGCATATGACCTCAGCAGATGAATGCTCCAGAAGTACTAATATGCGAGGATATCTTAGTGTTAGAATGATTTTTGGTCGAAGTTTTCGAAAATGAGGCAAAAAAGTACCAAATTTTGTCCCGAGTCCCACAATATATATGGAAAGTTGGAAAATGAATGCAAAAAAATTATCGTATTTGTAACGAAAAGACGAGATAACTTATCGTGTTGCTGTGGTGCATACAAGTAAAAATTGCTTCAGGAAACAGAAACTCTTCCCTAAAAATATTGCACTTCAAAACGCTGGAAACAGTCAAAATGAATGATTCGCCGCAATACTGAGTACGATGGCTAAACTTAGGAAACGAAAATGAATATTCAGTGAGACTGATTAATACAGTTTATCATATGATTTTCACTAAGGAAAGTTCTACAAAAACCGCGACACGTGTTTTGCTATTCAATAGCTATCTCAAGCATAAACTATAAGTCACTTCTAAATTACAACTATTTTATACTTTAACACTTGTATGCCTAATTCTAATGAATGAATCTACCTGAAAAGACCGGGTATGAATTCATTAACTATATGAATAAATTAATTTTTCGAAAGTACCGTGAATATACTTACATTTTCTTACCTGGAAATGAACTGATTCAATGATGGCGAATTAATCAGTTCAGTTTGAACAATCACAAGATATTGAGAGTTTTTGACTTTGTTTATTTCCATACTCTCCAACAGGTTGAGTTTCAAACCTTTCTTCTGGAAATGGAGGAGCTTGAATTCATGTTTGAACTCATGTCCCTCTGTGATTACATGAGTGGTATATACGGAATTTATTTTTCAATTCCGGAAAATATTTCTGTGTTCCTTTATGCGGGCTTTGAACGTTCTTCCAGTTTGACCTATATAAAACATGGGACATGTTATTGTCCAGTCCTTAAAATTCATAGTGACATCCTTTACCATCTCCATGGTGAATGTGATAGAAGGATGAAGAGAATGGATGAAATTCAAGAACTTAGTCAACTGTCTGTTCTTTCCTGAGTTGACTAAGTTCTTGAATTCCATCTATTCTCTCCACCCTTCTCTCACAGTCACCATTGAGATGGAAAAAGACGAATCTCTGTTAACAAAAGGTACCAACAAATATGATTTTTCAATTTATCGTAAACCAGCACATACGGATATCATCATTCATAATTCTTCCACCCACCCATATCAGCACAAAGTAGCAGCATTCAACAGTATGATCCACAGACTGATGAATGTTCCCTTGTCAGAGGCGAATTTCAATAAAGAACTGAACATAATGAAATAAATTGCCGTCTACAATGATTACGAAAGCAGGCCAATACATTATATGTCATCAAAAAGTTATACAGTCAAGCTTTGAAGGAAGTCTACCCAAATCGAATTAATGAGGATAAAAGTTAAAGAACCTTTACCTACTTAGACCAACCCACTACAAATTGTTTCAATGTCAATTGTGACAAGTTTGTTGAACGCTCATGACTATGGTTGAATATACTGTTCATGAAAAAGTATTGCTAATGCATATGACCTAAAAATGAATGGTCCAAAAGTACTAATATGCGAGGATATCCTAGTGTTAGATTGATTTTTGATCAAGGTTTTCGAAAATGAAGCAAAAAAGTACCAAATTTTATCCGGAGTCACGAGATATTGAGAGTTTTTGACTTTGTTTATTTCCATACTCTCCAACAGGTTGAGTTTCAAACCTTTCTTCTGGAATTGGAGGGGCTTGAATTGGGGCTTGAAACTCGTTTTTGAATTGGCCAGTAGTCAGCGATGAAACAATAATCTCATCAGTCACAACAATCTAAATTTTCAGGAAGTTGTTTGCTACTCATGATCCTTCCGACTCGTGTTTATCCTAAATTCGAAAATTATATTCAAAAAGATAGCAGGCAAGTATAATGTAGTCTCACAGCCTCACTGGAAAATAACCAACCGAAATTCTGATCAACATGAGGCTAAACATGCTGGTGAACAGGGTTATTCCAGATTTTTCCGAAAATATGACAAATGAACAGCTGAATTGATTGAACGCTCATGACTATGGTTGAATATACTGTTCATGAAAAAGTATTGCTAATGCATATGACCTCAGCAGATGAATGCTCCAGAAGTACTAATATGCGAGGATATCTTAGTGTTAGAATGATTTTTGGTCGAAGTTTTCGAAAATGAGGCAAAAAAGTACCAAATTTTGTCCCGAGTCCCACAATATATATGGANAGATGCAATCCAGCAGAATCAAAAGGATCATAACGCAGAAGAAAGAGTGATCAAAATGCCTGTAAGTCCCATGCAACGTCCACTTCAAAATCAGGAAGTCCCCTAAATATTTTCTAGACTACACTGTCTGAGTTCTACCCGGAAAGGGACGGGTGTCATTACCCAGATCACCTGAGAATATTGCCACGCGAAACACAGATAACATGATACCAGAGTTTTCTCAAAATTCAATTAGTCACAAAGACTTTACCCAGATATTTTCATTATTCAATTGGTTCATTGTACCAGCATTGTAATATTCAATGAAGGAGAAAACATATTTAGTACTACTGGAGTTTTTTCCCAATACCAAACCGTTATTTTGACACGTCGACACGTGTTTCGATCACTAAGTGATCTTCAAGAGAAAGATCAAACTCTTCCTCTTGAAGGTCATAGAAACACGTGTCGAGGTGTTGAAATAACCGTTTGTTGTTGGGAAAAAACTCTAGAAATATTCATTACTGCACCAAAGGTTACAAACAGTGCATCACAAGTACATTTGTTATCAGTAGTAGGTACCTACTACTACTATAAATGAAAAATTGATGCTTACAATTTTTTGACTTAGTTTCCTTTGAACTATTCTCATTTCCCTGGACTGAAATATTACTCAACCATTTCACTTTTATGATACAATATTCCAATTTCAGGCATACAACCGTAGTGGATATGATTCGTTGTGGAACTATGGTGTGTGCGTTCAATATCGAATTTTTATTACTATACGGTGTTCCTGCACAGAGACTGATGGATGAGGTGAGTTTCATTTCAGAACTTATCTCTAACCTCAACTGACTGATTTTGAATAACTGTGGAAGGGTGTATAAAAATGATCATTTTCAAGGCTGAAGAAGTGGCAAATTCTGCCTTTTATCACTGTGAGTGGTACCTTCCCAATATAATACCTGCGAGAAAAGCTCTAACCTACATGATACATCGAAGTCAAACATCGGTATGTTTATCAGCGATGGGATTTATTGACATCAACAGACAAACCATAGTGGCGGTAAGTATCAATTTTTTTTTGGAGCCCTTCTTCTTTTGGTTAATTTTGGTAACAGCTCAATATTTGAAAAATCATGTTTGTTGTTCATTCTACTAATGGTCAAGTCCAAGAGATTGATTCAAAAGTTTTAATTATGGAAAATCCCTTACTTGCGGATATTTTCATGAATAACCTAGATAAGTCATTTCTTGAACATCCCTGTTTAAGTATTTCTGTATTGGAATAGATATGTGGATGACTTTTTTGTATGTTCCACAGGTATAGTATTTTAAGTATTGTGCATACTTAAAATGTCGGCGACACTTCGCACTGGTATTGTGCATACTTAAAGTAAAGGCCAAAAAAACCAGTACAAAGAAATGAAGCCGCTGCCAAGTAGTCCACGTGGACTGAAGAATTAGCAGTTCGTATTGGATGATTTTTATCAACAGAGTTTTATGATTGGCTGAGGAGTCATAAAATTGAATTTTGAAGTCATGTTACGGTGACGAATAGAATG
>NW_019294336.1:3996-27412 GCF_000500325.1 Leptinotarsa decemlineata
TGTCTGTTTTTTAATTAATGGCAGAAAGAAAAAAAAATTACAAATACACATTAATAAAACATATAGATACAGCATATAAATAGGTAGGGATATAATAAAAATAGGTACATAATAAGCAGTCATTAGACTGCTTGTGCGTGATATTCATACTACTAAATATAAACTTCGTCACAATAGCGTGTTTGGCATCATAGTTGGTAGATATAAGTATTTTGTCATATTCGGTATATTGTCACAATCATGTGTTTGGGTCATATTCGGTATTTTGTCACTTTCGGATTTGCTTCATTTCAATAAATTATAAAACAAGGTACGCTCATTTTTCATTATCCATAACTTAAGCTTACTTTTATAATAATGAAAGCTTGAAATATTTTTAAGGTCTTCTGGTATCTACGACCATAATCTGGGCGCGACATAATTTGTGTTCCCTTGGCCAATTGTTTTTTCACTTCGAGGAAAAAACAGTTCATCTTCTTCTCGTATTGTGAGTATGCTGATGATACTTCCGTATTATTTTTCCTTTTTTTTTGAATACGAGAATTTTTTGACAGAAAAGTTGACAAGCATCCATTATTTGAGTTTCTTTATATAGACTTTCAGAAGAATAGCTGATATTTTTTTCAAAAATTATTTTCAAAATCCATTTCTGTAATACGTTGATCTTGTCTATGAAACAGTCTCTCACACCACCCCATCCCAAAATTCCATATGTCAATTGTGATTGTGCCAATACGAAATAAACTGTTTTAAGATGTTTTGGATCTAAAAATGCTTTAAAATATTTGAATTTTGGAAGTATTCCTCGTATTTCATTCGAAGATTCTTCATTTGAAGGTCCTATCTAAAATGCTGATCTATTCCAAGATATTTTATAGATTGGGCTTCAGAAATTTTTGAATCTAGACCAACATCAATATCTCCCAAATATGGCAATCCTAATGAATAGGAACAGAATGGTAGATAACAGCTCGTATCTAAGTTGAGAGTAAGTTTATTGTACTGAAGTCATTTAGCTATGTTGAAAAAAATTATTCTCAATATCTTACAGTATCATCTGCAAAACTAATGATTTCCCCCAAACTATCTATGTTAAAAAGAATATTTATGTATAGAATAAAGAGCACTGGTCCCAGAACAGACCCTTGCGGAACACCATAAGTTATTTTTCTAGGACTACTACATACCTCATCAATTCGCACCTGTTGCGTTTGTTCTGACAGATGATCTTTTAATATATCATAGACGTTTTCTCTAATCCCATAATATTTCAATTTATTCAATAACTTTTGGTGACTAAGTGTATCGAAGGCTTTCATGAGGTCAAAAAAGATACTTATTGTTGGCACTAATTTATCTAGGGAATCGTAAATTGATGTTGTAAACTGGTGAATAGCATCTTCCGTTGATTCTCCCTCTCGAAAACCAAATTGATTTTCAGACAAAAGGTTGAATTTATTCAGGAAATTTGTGAGTCCGGATTTCATTACATGTTCCCTAATTTTTCAAATATTGGAAATTAGTGAGACTGGCCTATAAATCCCTATTTTCTTTTTTCCCCTACTCACATATAACGGCTTGACAATAGCATGAAAAAAGGGTAAATTATTCCGGTATTTTACTTATGAAATTGAAATATGCAGTATTAAGGCTATCGACATCTCTTCTAGTGCTAACACGCATATGAGGATATGTATCATTTCACTCGAAAGTCTTTTGGATAAATATAGTTGAACATCTAGAATAGTTGGATGATCAAAATCAAAAATGTGTCCATATTCTTTCTCAAGTTCAACGAAAGCTGTGGGTTTTTTTATATTCAATTTCTTAGAGTCTCCAATGTGTTTTGAAACTCGTGTTTTGAGATACCGTTCGGTTTGACCAACAAAACATTTGTGACAGTTTCCACAGTTCAATTTGTACACTATATTGGATTGTATTTCTTGTGGTGTTTTTGTTTTTTGTTTCGAGAAAAAATGCTTTCCAACTGTATCAGATACATTTTCTATAAATGGAATTTTGTCATATTTAGGTTTCACCCCTGTATTTTGGGCTCTAGGAAAATTACTTTTTACTAGGTAATTCTCAATTAATTGGGGATTTTTGATATGGAATTCAGAATAAGAAATGGCAATTGCTCTTAATGCTCTTGAGTAAAATCAACATTATCAGGAATTTGAAATCGGGAGCAATTGCCATTTCAAATTCCATAAAAAAAATCTCCAATTAATTGAGAATTACCTATTAAAAAATAGAGCCCTTATTAAAAAAATTATTAGAGAAGTTTCTCCTCCCAAAATATAGGGGTGAAACCCAAATATCACAAAATTCCATTTGTAGAAAATTTATTTGATGAACTTGGAATGCTACTCAAATGAAAATACAGTTGGAAAGCATTTTTTCTCGAAACAAAAAACAAAAACACCATAAGAAATACAATCCAATATAGTGTACAAATTGAACTGTTGAAACTGTCACAAATGATATGTTGGTCAAACCGGGCGGTATCTTACAACACGAGTTTCACAACACATGAGATAATCTAAGAAACTGAATATAAAAAGCTCCACAGCTCTCGTTGAACATGAAAAAGAATATGGACACATATTTGATTTTGATCATCCAACTATTCTAGATGTTCAGCCATATACATCCAAAAGACTTTTTGGCGAAATGATACATATCCTCAAATGCGATAGTGTTGAGACTAGAAGAGATGTCGATGGCCTTAATTCTGCATATTTCAATTTGATAAGTCAAATACCGGAATAATTTACCCTTTTTTCATTCTTTTTCTTCCTGATTCAAAAACAGACACCATTTTATCAGAATTACAGATAAAGCCATTCGTTTGTTTCATGTCGTTTTGTGTTGGTGTTCTCTCGGAAATTTTGGTTGTTTGCAATGTTTTTCATTTATTTTTTTTAAATATGTATCTAATATGTCTGATGGTTTTTAATACAGAAAAAACTACATTTCGGTGAGTAATTCAATTAAGAACCCATTATTTCTTGTTAAATTGAAACGATAATAATCGTATGAGTTTTGTGGACGGTATGTTGATGAAAATTCATTGTTACAGAGCCCTGAAGAAGAATTTAATCAAATTCGGAACGTCGGCAACAAAACAATTGGTTTTTTTAAGAAAAAATTGATCCTGTTACCCAACTAACTTTTTTTCACAGCAGTCCAATGAAAGACCCAAGATCTTGTAATATTATTCGAGTGAGATATTTTCGATATTGTAATCTTAACTCATGGAGATATGCAAAGAACGCGGGAGAATCCGTAAGATGTTCTGAGAGCGGAACCTGTACAAAAGTGGCAATTTACATTGGATTTAAATCGTTGTAGCTATGTTCTTTGGGAAAAGCCTTCTAGGAAAGTTTGTTCCACAAAGATGACGTTCTCCAGGTGAGATAATTCTATAAAAGTGTAGTTCGAAGAGCATTGAGCCGATCCTCCAAGCGATGGACACCTATAGTTTGCCAAGAACGTGTGACATATACAGTATCTATAAAAAATAACTAACTTTCTTCGATGCACCAGACTACCAATTAAAATGTTTTTTTCAATGAAGCGAATGGCTATATCCTTTAAAGAATGTTAACAGTCTCAGGATGTGATTAGGGACGGGGGGAGCTCCATACAGTGTGTCTTCTATAAACCGTATTTCGAACTGAATGAGGTGACAGAGAAAGTAATTTCTGATAACAAAATTCATATAATATGTGAATAGTAGAATTGTTAGTCTTCAACTTGTAGTACGTAGAGCTGTTCTTTAAAAAGTTGCACTAGTTTTTAATTGTAAAACTTCAGCCAATACAGTCGATAATATCAACCAATTCTAGAGAAAATACCACATTTTATGCTGATCAAAACAAGGTATCACTTGTTGAAGTTATATGATCATTCTACCTTTTTTTCCACCTTTCACAAGTTGAATATAATCCACATACCAAAAAAAAGGGCCATGTGAAGCATTCTTGAGTTTTTTCGTTCAATTATTCCGTATTTATAATTCCTGATGGTTGTAAAATTATATTTGCGAATTAAAAATATTTGAAATCATGTGTTCTGGAATTAGTTGATAAGATAGTGGAACCGGTTCCGTTGCTAACAAAAAATGAAATAAGTAATCGCCGTATTTTGGATGAAGCTGCACAAATAAAAGTTTTAGGCACCTTTGCTGTAGAACCTTTCCTTCCCATTACTTTGCATTTGGGCACCCGGCGATTTTGACAGAAGAGTTGAATTTTGTGAAACAATGACGGATTTTATAATGCAAAATCAAGTATTGAAGATGAATAGATAAAAACCAAGATGAGCAAATATTTGTGTTGGACCAGTTTTATAAACTTCAATCTAGAAGATTTATTACGAAATTTCTTTCATTTTCTAATATGAATTTTTTTGATTCTTTTTTGAACAATGACTTATTACATATATTTCTTATCGCTTTCGGTATTGTATTATAAAGTTTTGCATCAGTGAAAAAGTATGCTCTTTGTGATATTGATTTTTTCACGATAACTGGGTGTGTTTTTCACGATGTCGAGTGTTATACTTGTGATTTCCGACTAGTACTTTATTTCAACTGAAGTGATATTTTACATTTGTACAAAAATAATATAGCCGCCGGAGATCCATAACAGAATAATATTCCTTGTTCAGTCGATCTGTTGGAAAGCGTATATTTTTCGAATAGATTAGTTTTGAAAATCTCTTCTGAATAATTTCTAATGAATTTAAATGTACCCACAAAACTGAGCACCACGCTGTAATACCGTTATCTCAAGTGACTTTCCACTATATACAGTGCTTTCCTTTGATGTCCCCCCCTTTAATTTTTGAACGGTCAACTCAAAAAATTTAAATTTGGGATAATGAAATTAATGCTTGAATACTTTATTTTGAAGTGAAATTGACAGATGAAACTTTCAAGATGGTGACTGGGCGCCATTTTCGAACACAGTAAAATCAATATCTCTACAAATATTTATTAACTACCGTATATCCAATATTGAGACAGGTTCAGTTTCATACACCTTTTGCTTCAAATAGCCCCATAAAAAAAGTCCAAAGGTGTCAAATCTTGCCAAGGGGCTGGCCATTCTGTAAGACCACGGCGGCCAATTCAACGACCTGGGAAAAGTAGATAGTATCCAAATAGTTTCTCACTTGTCTTGAGTAATGTGGTGGTGTTCCATCTTGTTGGAATACAATTTCCATATCGAATTCATTAGAATTCGCTTCGACGATTTCAGTAATGACAGGGTCAACAGTAGTTTCCAGCATATTCAAATACAGTTCCCCTGTTGAATTTTGATCAAGAAATAGAGGTCCTACAATATGGATTCCTAATATTCCTGTCCAAACATTAATTTTTTCTGGATATTGGGTATGTGTTTCCCGGTACACGTGAGGGTTAGTGTCACTCCAATAAACATTACCGTTTACAAAAAAATGTACATTCGTCACTAAAACGAATATTGTGGAGATAGGTAGGATGCCTTGCAATGGTTTCCATCATGATTCCGCAGAATTCTGTTTTTCGATCAGGGTCATCTTCAGTTAATTGGTTTACCATTTTAATTTTGTATGGATGATACCTATTCCTCTTCAAAAGTCTCCACACAGAATAAGTAGACTGTTCAGGATGTACTACCATATCACCAATTATTTGCATGTCTGTTCTTCCGGAAGGAACGGATGACCTGGGGGCTTTTCGTTATGTACACTACCGGTAGTTGTGAATTTAGATACAAGTTCCCTTTCTACTAGTAAAACCGAAAACTAAATGAGATTATTCTAACTGAACAATGATGTTCATTGTCGTATCGACATTTTTTTGTCATTTGTATGAACAAAAAATAAGTTATCAAACCTCATCGGGTTGTGGGAATTGCCATATGGTAGATAAAAATGAATATTTCTAGAAATATGGATATTCATGTGTTGGTCTTAAGGAAATTATTAAATATTGCGCCATTTTGTAGTAGGTGAAGATATTAACTTCATATTCTAGGGTTGTGAAGTATTCGTCAGGAGCTTCAAAATGATATGTCACAAGACCTCCCTTTCCGTTTAATTTTTTTTTCCCAGATGGCGCCCAGTCGCCATCTTGAAAGTTTCATATATCAATTTCACTTCAAAATAAAGTATTCATGCGTTAATTTCATCATCCCAAATTTAAATTTTTTGAGTTGACCAGTTCAAAAAATAAAGGGGTGGGGGACATTAAAGAAATGCACTGTATATTGAACGAAACTTCGCATTGCAAATTGGTTTATATCAGATTATAACAAATATGAAACAGTATTGAAAGTTTTTCTGCCTTTTTTTGTATTATTCGAAATGGAGGCGGTAGAGCTAATAACGAAATCTGACAATTCTAGTTTTTGGCACATATTTCATCTCTTATCTCTTATTCTCGATCTGAAAATAGATTAGGTATTCTAGTTACCTAAAATAGGAAACTTTCGTCGAGTTCAACCGACCTTGTAGGTCTTACCGTTTCCAAGAAGGTAATAGTGGGATCACTTAAAATAAACGGCGTATAGCGAAACATATGTTGCGTTTTTGTAATATTGTTTACTGAAAATTTCCGCAATAAAGTGTTTATTGAATATATTCAAAACATATTCAAAAATTATACAGCTTCGCTTGTGGTAGTGTAAATCTAGCGAAAATAATTGTGAACTGTATCGGATTGTTTTCAATGAATTCGTACTTAGACGAATCCAAACAAATATTTCCTGTATGGATTTTATTGAAAATCCTTTGAGCTTAAGTGCCACATAATTCATTTAAAATTTCTATAGATTACCCAATATCATCTTTGTAGACCTTTTGATTCCTATAAATCAACTACTACCTACTTTCGGCCTGGTTTCTTTAAGCCCATAAGAACAATGTTATACCTTTGTCCGTAAATGCAACTTAATATACTAAACCTCTTACATGTTCCTTTAAGGCAAAGTAAGGTCACGACGCATTGTGAAATAATGAACTAAATTGCAAATTTAATATTTCAAATGCTTTGGGGTTATTTCGCATGATTAAGTTTTATAAACTATAAACTTAAGTAAAATGTATTTGGGAAAATGGATTTTTGGAAGTATATTTATCATAAAAATTTTTGCCAACCAGTAAACTGTGTTTGTCCAAGCAATCACTAGAAACTTTTGAATCAATCTTGTAATTTCACTGCAGTGCTCGCCAAAATGTCTAAACTATATTAGAACCATTTCTATTATTAATTTTCCAAAAAATCATTTTGTTCATAAAATTAGGTGCACTGTCTACGATTCGAAATGCAATAGACAAATTTCATATTTACATCACATAAGAGATACTCAAAAAATACTCATTTGATCCGAGTGTGGAGTACGCATCTTCATTTATTTGAATGTGGAAAGGTTGTTGAATGCATGCCGCCTATTTTAAACTATCAACTGGAGAGAAATATTTTTCATCAATTCTTTTCTTTGTAGAAGATTGAATATTGGCATTTGTTATTAGCTGCAATTTACTCTTTTCACTCAATTCAAGTTGAGTTCTATCATTGATTTTCTGTACGCAAAGTAAATATAACATAAACAAACTATGGAATAAGTATATAGCAATATTCTTGAACTATGTCAAAATTCTCAATATCACTCTTCAGCCATCTTAAACATGTGTTCTCATTAAACCAATTAAGGAAAATGTACTGCTGGCGGTACCAAAAACTAGTACTCGTTCAATATTAACGTTTGTTGTGCAATATTTACAAAAAATGTATCGGTTTTTATTTCGTTCGCGACCATATACAGTGGAATGTTGTGGTTATTTTATGTTGGTAAAAGAATGTACTATTAATAAGTTTTCAAATCCCAAAAAATATCATCTGTGGTTTCAGCTATACGGAGAGCTACATAGCAGTGCGCCCAGATAGTGGGAGAATATTTTTGTAAAAATTCGTGAGCAATCAGATCAGCAAATATAATCCCTTCAGATATTTTTTGGGCTACCTTGAGAATATTGTATATAGTCATCGGCCATACACTCACAAGTTCAAGCATTCAACTACTAATATTATTTTTGACAAAGGAAGATTTCAATACTAAGTTCAGTTATGAGAGATGTTAAAGGTTAAATTTATTCACAAATAATAAGTTTTTGTAGATCAAAAGTCTTATTGATAATGTTATTTAACGTAACTCACACATATTGCTACTTTGAAGCTTCCTTTATGTACTCGTGATGCATTGTTTGGAAACTTTGATGCAGTAATGTGTATTACTGGAGTTTTTTCCCAACACCAAACCGTTATTTCAGCACCTCGACACGTGTTTCGATCACCAAGTGATCATCTTCAAGATCAAACTTCTTTCTCTTGAAGATGATCACGTTGTGATCGAAACACGTGTAAAGGTGTTGAAAAACGGTTTGGTGTTGGGAAGAAACTCCAGCAATAATTTTTTCCTTTATGTATCGTTCACTTTGCACTAAGAAGAGCTACAATTAGGCAATAAATTGTAGCTTTTCAATGTATACAGAAAATATATTTACAGAAAATCTAAAGAGTTCTTCAGAGGTCAGTTGTCAAAGTATTTGAAAAAATAAGTAATATTTTTCTTGATATCTGATGTGATCAATCAATCAATCAATCGATGAAGAGTAGGTTACTTCGACATAAAATAAAACTTGAAAAACTTTTATGAAGAATATAATTTTTTCATGAAATCAATAATAGAATATTTATTCACGATGATAATATAAACGTCTTTATCATTTACATGCTGCAATTTTACATAAAAAAATGAGAAATATTACAATTTGACACTTTTTTTTTTAATATACTTTATTGTCTGAAGAATAAATTCTTATTGACAAAGCCTTGTGCAAAATATAAATAACATATACATGAAATCACAAAAGTAAAATCACTAAAAGTAGATTATAACATGAACTGAAAAGAGACATGTAAATAATAACAAACGTTTAGGATATAAGAACATGGTCAACAAATGTAAATAAATCAATTTAAATACCGTAGATATTACAGTTAGTCTTCTCAATTAAAATTATCATCATAGAATTCTGCTAAGCTATAATAAGGTCTCCCAGAGAGCAAGTCTTTCAACTCTTGCTCAAGAGCTCTAAAGTCATTTATGGTTCTTATAGCTTGAGGAAGGTGATTGAACATTTTAAGACCGTTGTAAATAATGGAATCTTTAACTAGCGACGAAGAAAAGAAAATAAATAGCATTTAATAATAACAAGTCACTATTGATTGCTGTTCCCCTTAACACATATTATTTGGATGGCATTATATGCATGATGTACTTAAATTTGTGCTGAAATTCTTACTAACTGCATGGCCATTTAATGCTTAATGTTTATTGAGTTCTTTCATTATAGGACTTTTTCCAGAATTTCACTGTATGGTAACCACGCAAAACGTTCCCATGAGAGCTCTCTGTATTTCGTAACTACACTGCGAATTACCTACTTTTAATCCCGAAGGTGAATATTTTACCTGTGCAAGAAATTTATAGGAGATTTAGTAAGTTTCAGTTATTTAACCAGGTAATATAAATTCATCTACTAATATTTAAATAGACGATGTTTTGATTCCATTGGACTTTTGCTGTGGTTGTAAAAGTTCATGTCTAAGATAATACCTAAAAATACCTGAATAACCTTCTATTTATGCCAAGTAAGGGTTTATCGAAAATTATGCGATTCAGTATAGGAGACAAAGAGATTTGTGACATGATATATTACCGTCACTTTCGAGTATTTTCTGGAAATTCAATGGAAATGGATGTCTCTTCTGAATAATATGAAAACAAAATTGGACTTACTAGCTGAAAAATTTAAACTACGAAAAAACTTTCATTTAACGTAAAAATAAATAAGTATATTATTGTTAGTAAGTTATTGTATAATAAAATTTTATTACAACGCTTTCCATTATATTTACATAAGTTAACTTTTTTCAACTGATCAAACATTACATCTTTCAGATCTTTCATTTCCACCGTGTGAGTTTCCAAAATAACAAAAATTAATCACTCCTAAAAAACATAACCCCTTCAATTCAAACAAAAAAGTAAAATACAGTTTGTTGATTTCATTCAAATTAAATAACAGGAGAATTTCATTAGTTCGGACTTCCATTGTCTAATATGCTATAAATTGATTTGAAATTCCTGAAAGAATATGTAAAAAATTAAAAAGATTAGCTGAAAAATAATATCAACCAAAAAAACTGAAATTGCAATGAAATGGAATACAAGCTACAATGAAAAAAAAATATTACCAAGAAATGAAAATTGGAAATTTAAAGATTCCAAACCCTTTTACTTCACGGCGTTTAATTTTTAATTTTCATTTCTTGTTAATAACTTTTTTAATTTTCATCTACTATTGATAGTTCTTTTTTTCATTTTTTGGTTGTTGTTTGTAGTTTTTAATTTCATCGCAATTTCAGTTTTTCGCTTAATATAATTGTTATTTTTCAGCTAATCTTTTCAACTTTTTACAGATTCTTTCAGGGATTCAAATCAATTTATATCATATTAGACAATGGAAATCCGAACTAATGAAATGTACGACGAAACATTGTCAAGCACCTTCAAACAAACGTTGATAACAAGAATTGTGAACTGAATCCTAAAAACAATAAAATATTTTCCAAGTTGCTTCCGGGGGTCAAGCCAACTGAAATGTATGAATTAGACAGCTGCTAAAAATTGGGTTATGTTTGCATTGTTAAGTTTATGACTCGGCTCATACTTATACTTGAGTATGCATAATTTCAAATAGGTAGGACTTCACACCTATCTGAAAGTTGTAGCTGAAAAATAAAAGAATCAATTTTTGATGCACTGATGCACTTGATGCACTGAATTAGTTACAACCCTATCATTGCAATTTTTTCACGAAGTACCAAGAAATGAATATTTTGGTTGGTAGGAAGCAAAACTACCTTTTCAATAACACATATTTAATGTTAATTCATACATTGTCCAAAACATACAAACTGTGCATCACATGTGACCAAATTTCTATAGTCCTATTGCTTGCAAAGTAAAACGCACATTTAATATGACACCCTGAAACAAAATATATCTGCATTATCAAAACTAAAAAGTTTTGTTGAAATTGTGTCACTAATATATTGAGTCTTATTTTGAAACAGGCAAGTTACAGGCAGCTGAAATTTCAATGTGGAATAAAATTGCATTTTATTTATATAACTTTTTTCGATTTTCGTCAAATGATACTATTCGTGCGACTACTACTTTTTCAGTTATTTTTCATCTCTACTGGCACAAAAATTGATGTGAAATGAAGCTATTTATTAAAAAACAAATGACGCGGACTTTACTGGCCACACTCTATATCAATTTCAACAACTTCATTTTTTAAGAGGCTTATATATTTCATCGAATATCTCATATTTCATGCTCAGACCCCATCTCCAAAAAAAAACCTGGTAGCACACGTATTCAGCAAAATAGAAAAAAACACATTCAAACTATAAGTTTCTAAATTTATCTTCAAATTTCATCTTTGATGTGGCAAATTCATTGTTCAGTTAGTTAAAATTTTAGGGTTTCTGAATTATTAAATATAATATATTGAAAACATTACTAAATAATAATAGCATCGGGAGAGCAGAAAAACAACCTCGTGTCGCGAAGGGTAGCCTACCCTACCACCACCCAACACCGTGCGGCAACATAACGCACCGTAGCAATCTTCGGCGGTCATCATCAGCTGTTAGTGCACGTGAATCACCGAAAGCGAACGGTAACGTTTACAGTCTTCGGCTGCGTGAACACGTCTCACGCGCGAGAGAGAGAACGACTGAGACCCTCTAGAAGCGACCCTTGAGGGTGGGAGGGTGTCACGTCAAGCTATCACGCGGGGACCGCGGTCCTACCTCCCTCCTGGCCTGCCCTGCGCTTAGTCGCCAGTCCGCTCTCACTTCTCTGGTTGTCGTATCGATCCGCCGGACAAAGGAAACTGACCACCAGTTCGCAAGAAACTATTCTACAGTGTACTTAACCTAACCTGTGCTCGGCAGCGATTGAAAAATCGCAAACGCGGTAGTGTTCAAGGGTGCAAGCGCGCGCGTTTCCAACTTCTGTTCGGCCGTTACGTCGTGCATTCGTCAAAAGTTCGTGTGAGTTTGTTTCTAAAAAGTTTTCGCTTTATGACTTTTTCGCACTGCGCACTCCTTCCCTTATCCGATTGGCAGCCGGAATAGTGACACGTGCTCTCATAACAGGTGGAATAAACATTTGCGCGAGATGTCCACTAAAACTAAACGTCCCCTGCGTTCGCTGTCTGCCCACGAAAAGCTGGATGCCATCGGCAGAGTGCACAACGGCGAGAGCAAAGCCTCGGTTGCGAGAGACATCGGGGTGCCGGAGTCCACGTTGAGGGGTTGGTGCAAGAATGAGAGCAAAATCTCATACCTCTCAAGGCAGTCGAGCCCCGAGACAGACGAGTCTCTGGAGCAGTCCAATGCCAAGAAGATAAAAATCGAGGAGCCAGAGATGCAGCCGTTCGATCTCAGTCTCAAAATCAACGGCACCAGCTATTCGCACGACTCGCCTCTGGATTACACCAAGAGCGATTCTCCCAATCGCTCTCTGAACGTGACTGATAAGATCGACACACCTAAGACCGCCATTCCCGAAAGAGACAGGAACAGAGTCGAGCTGGCGAGACTCAGCGCGGAACTAGGTCTCAACAGACCCGAATCCCTGCCGGCAACGACCTCTTCGGCCAATGTAGCAGACCTCGTCATGGTGGCACAGTGGAATGCGGCGTTAATGCGGAAACAGCAGAGTCAACTCTCCGTTGCTACCAGTACGACTCCTCAGGATGCCGTCGGAGTTGCTTCGACTTCTGGGGGTCTGCTGGCTATCGCGGAAGAGGAGAAGAACAGACAACTGCCCAGGGAACAACAATCTGTAAACGAAACCGTCTTGAACTGGATTAAGTCCCAGCAAGCTTTGATGCACCCCCCGCAAACTCATTTGGTTCCTAATGGATTTTCAACCCCTTTGCCAAACACGAGCAGCCCTGGTGCGAAGGGACCCTCTTTCAGTCACAGCTCGTTGATCTTGCAGTGGTACGAACAAATGTTCAACCATCAACTACAACTCTCCGGACAAGACGATAGAACAATTCTGTATCAGCAGCTGACTAGGAACACTCCTGTCCCTGTTCGACACGTTTCACCAACATATCCAGTTGATCAAAACGGAGAGAACTCTTCCGCCAACAACGTCAGTTCTGGTTTCGGCCACAGAGCCGGCAATAACAAGACCAGGACCGTCTTGGACAATCTTTTGAACAACAACAACATCACCGTCAAAGAAGAACCGCACGAGGAAGACACCATCACCCGTGAAGAGGCCATGGACTACGGGGAGAAGTTTGTGAGATGGTTGGAGACTTGCAGTCATCCCTCCGTGACCGCGATGCATATCATGCAGATCAGAGGGTTGCTGAGCAACCTCAAAGGCGCGGGAAGCAGGCAGAACTGCGAGCTGCAGAATAAAACTAAGGTTAGGAGAAAGTGAGATGTAGACTAAAGTTTTTTTGTTGAAAACGAGGCTGTATAGCTGGAAACCAAATGTTTAATTTAAGATGTTATTGTCTCATTATGTAGTTTATGCATAAAGTTTTCCTGGCGTTCGGTTGATTTTAAGCAGAATTTTGTGGGAGGAACGCCTATAGTTCCTTGATTGTTACCTGTATGGGTAGAGCCTTCGAAGAAACGATAAAAAGTTCCCTGATGCCAGTTCAGTTTTTTTTATAGGACAGGTATTATTTGAGCACAGCTTTCCAAGTTTTCTGCAATTGAGTATATAAAATAATGAGATTTTGTATCAACCAATAATACACTTATAATATTTAGTTATGCAACAAAAAGGAAATGTGCAGTCACGACATATACACAAAAGATAAATTTAGGTTTCATCAAATGAAACAAATATTTCAGATTACACGAATTCGAATTCAAAAGTATCAAATAGCCGGTTAGATCAGTTTATCACACTTGTGCAATACATAATAAAAACACAAGGTGTTATTCCAGAAGTGATATAGATTTGAAATAAATTTTGACTGATTCAATTTTGTCAGTTGGCTAACACTGAAACAGGTTTTGAATTAACCTGTCTGAAATAACCTAATCAATTCAATTAGAAGAATGTTTCTGGAATAAGTCATTATATTGATGGATGCATTTTGGTTTTAGATCGAGTACAATATGTGTCACATATACTCTGCCAGGAAAGTAGCCACTAATTTTTTGAACCGGTATATTTTAATTCATTTTAACATCATTACCTTTTGTAGAAAAATGCAGGGATGATTTTCATATATTTCATAATTTCAAAACAAATATTTGAAGTAGGTATCAATTTTTCAATCCGGTATATTTTAATTTGTTATGATTTTTTTCTTTTATGACATTTTTCTCAAATTGTCACATATAATGATTTCAGTATTGAAATTCCACCTATTTGTTGTGATTCTTCATACTTGACATTTTTCTTGAATTGAGTCTTAATAATAATGATCTACGCATCACTTAAAAAATATAAAAGTTCAGTTTTTTTATATGCAAGAAAAAGTAATCGTTTCTTATTTTAGCTAGGTACGACTTTTTACACATCGCGAGTTCTGAAAAAAAGGTGTTGTTATTGGTATTTATTCAAGTTATAGACACATTGACATACTGAAAGTAAGATATTCTCTAATGGAATTTGTATATTTTATACGGTGTCAGTGAAAATTATCAAATACACCCGGTAAATGGTATGTATCATTTTGCAAGAAGATATGCTGAACGAAACTATCAAATTTATTATTTTGACTGAAATATATTACAGTTCTTTTACATATTTTTGATCTACGATCAAATTTTTGGTCTAATGAACCTATAATGAAGGCAAAAATAACTAATAAACCAATAACTCATTTCATATTTTCAGTTTTTTTCTTTACAACATTGTAACCATCTATAATCTTTCCTCGATTCTTCGAAAGGCTCTCCATTCGCTGAGAGTTTTTGTGTAAATATATTTATTCTGATTGGGTTGATGTGCACCAGTGTTACTTTGCACAATTTGAAAAGTATCTCGCCAAATTCAACGTGCCAAATGATTTTTTTTTGCTCAAGCTATGTACCTAGATTATATAGTTCGGAAATTTTTTTATATGTGTAGCTAGCGAGATGATCTCTTCGATATTATTTGCCAAACATTTCCGTACTACCATTTTGCTGCTACTACTCAGTATTTTTTGTGAGATCTCATTTCGTACAGGGTCGTTTTTTAGAGAGTTGTATTAGTGTTGAGTTGTGATTCATGTTAAGTTGTATTTTAAGTTCCCTTGTATGAGATATCGCTGGTGTTTTTTGTACATTGTAAAAACGACGAGTATTTTTTTACCAAAATAAATAGTGTAATATTTCGTATGTCTTTTATTTTCTAAGTGAAAATGTTCAAATTGTCACTGGATTGGCCTACTTATTTTTTATGTCATAATCTATGACACAGCGGGAGATTTATATGGTTTTCCTTAATAAAAATTATTTCAAAATAATTGATGTTAGGTAAGTGCAAATTTTTATTCAATTTAGTCAAACTGGTTATTGTGGTGTAGGATTTGAACCTCTGATGTAGAGTGAATCTTATAAATGTATTTGGTTGGTCAATAAACCCCTGTTAAGCTAGCAGAACCACTTTGAATTTAATTATTTATTTTCGGGCAATAATTTTAGGCGGTGCGTCCTGGTAGCTTTACCAAGAAGCTGGCAGAACCGAATGAAAATCCATCACTTTTTGGAAACTTGCAATGATTTTAGACTCCTGTATCACAATATTGATTTTTTTTTTGTCCCTCGTTTGAATTGAATATTTAGCTGATTAACGGAAAAACAGATTTTAAACAGATTACCACAGACACGCGAAAACATCGGAGATAATTTTTCGAATATATTCTTTAACAATTGGCGAAAAATATTTTGAGAATTTTTATTTCATTTAAGACCCTCCTTTGCCGACTTTAGATGCGTTTTATTTTTTTAAATAGTGTGTTCTGCTAGCTTTACTGACTGGTGAGCTGGCAAAACCAAATCAAAATCCATCATTTGGAAAATTTCAACTTGCAAACAAGCTCCTTTATTACGATATTGAATACTTTTTGCCCCAGTTTGAACTGAATATTTGGGTGATTATAAGAGACACGCGAAAAAATGATATGTTTTTTCGAAAATAATCTTCAATCATGGGCGAGATAGAAATATATTGAAAACTTCGGGTTCATTTCTAACTCCTATGTCTCCTTTGTCGACTTCGAATGCGTTGTATTTTTTTGAATAGTGAGTTCTACTAGCTTTACCATCAAGACGTCAATTTTAACGATACATTTTGCTCTTCATTTGCCAACATTCGCAATATTTCGCAAAAAAATATTTATTTGCACACTTTTTTGTTTGAACGTCACTAAAAGACATTAATGCTAAATCTCAGCTCTATGATTTGATCAATTATTTATATCTGGCCAAGTTTAGATCGGATGCAGTCCATTCGAAACAACTATTCTCATATGAAAATTGAATTATTCGAAAATAACTTTTTTCGATAGAGTTGATACTTCAAACATTCGTTATGAATTTGAAACAGATATATTCACAGAAACGCTTCACAATAAAAAAATTTTTAAAAAAATTAAAAAAAGAAAAGTTAAAAAAAATGAAAATGAAAACAAATATTCAAAAATGTATGAAATAGTAAGAGAAAAATAAAAAAAAATAAAAAGAACAACCACTTATTACGACTAACTAAATACTAACCTTTATAAATAAATAAGAATGTATTTTAAATCTAGAAAATATCAAAATATTGTAGAAATTTTACATGTTAAAATTGATCAACAAATATACAACGCCATTTGAACTCAACACATACACAGAAACACTTCACAACGTAATATATGAAAGATAATTATTATGTCACCATGCAAGTTTCACCACGTAAAACAAAACTATATAACGCAATTGCGTGTCGCATCGATTTTCGTAGGTCCTGAACTTTTTTCGTTTGCATTCTTCTTTTCCTCTTTATAATCCTCTATTTTACTCACTTCACCTTATCAATTTCTCTATTTTTAAACAATGTCAACAAATAAAAACAATAAACTCTGGGGAAATGAAAAGTATAGACTTGTAACATTAAAGAAATCAAAACTGTTCCTCAAACGGATTTCTACCTCAAATTTATAAAACTAACTCAAACGAATAATGGTCCCAGTTGAGTTCGCTCTCCTTTTTATTAGGGAATAGCCTCGACGATCTTTTTATAATTAACCACCAGTTGAACATCACCCTATCACCCTCTAATTTGTCTTGTAACAGACGAGCGTTTAAATAAAATTTATTGCCTCCATTAAATTCTGTTCATGGTTCGAAAATTATAACAGGAAGTTGGATTGAACAGGATAACTTCAATTTTTTAACATTTAGATTTTGGTAATTCGTGAAATAGTAATTATACAAAGCTGATAATAAAGGAGGTATAAAAATACTTGTGAGAAATAAAAAATAGGAGTTAACTTAGGTTGAAATATATGTTGCGATAGTAAATGAATTTATTCTCTTTTTTCTTTGATAATGACACTTTAGATCATGACGTAAATGGTAACGTCACAGGTTGAAAACATGAAACCCTAAAACTTAATATCCCATTCATTTTATGTAAAACTAAATGATGCAATTGCGTGAAGTTATTTGCAAAGTTCAACTACAACGATACGTCAAAAATCAGTCCTCAATACTAAGTTAATATTTCTTCCTATTCTGGATACCTCCAAATTTCCTGTTTTTGAATATAGAGTTATTTTCTCCAACCTCTGAAGTTATTGGCATGATGATCAAAAGAGCTTTCCGAATCTGACTAAAGCACCAGCTCGGTTAAAACGGTCCTCTATTTCTACCGGAACATGTGCAGAAAAAGTATTTTACATCAGGTGACTTACTTACCAGTAGGTGACTTACTGACTTATTACAGTATGTCTTGTTTTACGGATGAGGGAAGGACGTAGGAACTGGAAAATAAACGAGTAATGTAATAACACATAACAGACATACTTACATCGTATGATATTTCAATTCATTCTCTCTTCAAAATGTTTCATGAATAAATTAAATTACAATATTCATTTGGCAGATTGAAATAATATTACCAATTTTAGTCAAGCAAAATATATAAAAGTTGAAAAACTCTTTTTGCAAGTAAATGTGCCTAACCTGTGTCAATAGACAGATGAAATAAAAATTACCGAATCAAGTCAAGCAAAAGATACAAAAAATGATGGTTAGTTTTCAAAAAATTGAAGTTGGTTGAAAAATTTATTTCGCAAGTTAAAGTGCTTAACCTATGTCAATAGATATAGGTCCAGATGAAATGAAAATTACTATTTTCAGTCAAGTAAAATAGTAAAAAAAACGTAATTGTTAGTCTACTTTACGAGTATAATTAAATGACATTCTCCATTTACTACGGTTGATTAAAAAGTTATGTACCTATATGTGTAGCTGTGGATATTTTTCCTAATAAATATTGGAAACGAGACGTATTTTTCTAGTTGGCTATGACTTTGAATTATGATAGTTACTGGACAGAATGAAATAAAAGCAACTTTCAAAGATCATTTTTTATTTTAAAATTAAAGTTTTTCAATTTTACAGTGCATTTAGCTAACACTTAGACAAAAAGGGAGCAAAATAAAAGTACCAAGTTACACAAACAAATAATACTCTAAACAAATAATAACTAACCATATGAGGAATACAAATGAAATTGTCGAAGATGCAAAAATTGAAAACAAACGTCCTTCAATCCACGTTTCTCCCTCTGATTGTCGGATTCAAACGTCTCCTTCACCAGGGGCGTACATGAAGTGTTAGAATCGGGTAACAACCACTCCCTTCTATATTTGAACAAATATGCAAAGTGTTCTACGGAATTTTCAATTATGTTTCGCCTAGAAACCGTTAGAGGCCTTACGTACTCACTGAGATATTGCTTGAGATATTGTGTCTATAATTTTGAACAAGTCAATGAAACGTAAAACTTGGGAAAATATAAATCATTAGAAAATCTAGGGGTGAAGTACATAATATAATAACAATAATAATAATAATGATAGCAAGGAGCATTTCCCTTTAGGGCAGCTGCCGGAGCAGCTGATGAACTCGGTTTAGTTCTTGACACTGAACGAGGTGATCACAACTCTGTAAACGAGTTGGAACCTATTCAGCAAAAGGCTCATATAAAAGCCGCAGAGATTACCGCACTTCTGCGGCAACACAATGATAAGCCAATGCATGGGGTCGCGTGATTGGTATAGAGGTTCTTGACATGAGGTGCAGGGCCTGCCGCAAGGCGTCCGAGACAGTAATGCACTTGCTATCAGCCTGTCCAGCATATGCGGTGTCGACCTACATCTATCGACATAACGCGGCCCTAAGAGTGCTGTGCCATCATTTACGGCACTCTTACGGCATTGACGAGATACCGGTATTGCCCTACGCTCCGGGGGATATTGAATCCGTTGTGGGAAACGAGAAGTGCTGAATTTATTGGCACTTCTCCTTGGCACAGGTTCATACAATATTATAAGCCTGATGTAGTCCTTGTCGACCACCAGAGCAAAACGATATTTATCATGGAGTTTTCAGCTCCTGAAGAGACGAATATCGTCCAAAAAGAGGAGGGAAAAAGGTAAAATATCGAGATTTTCCCTTCGAACTCCGCAGACTTTATACAGACCACTCTGTCAAGATGGTTGTTCTGATTATTAGAGTCCTTGGTGGAATGATGCCCTCACTACTCACAAATCTTGAAATCATACCGGCTTGCCGCACTAAGGCAGAAATCTTAGCCGGACAGATGCAGAAGGCTGTCATTCTTGTCTCACTGCGCTTGCTCAGGGCAAGTGCAGTGAGCGGACCTAATGATCACTTACCCCACGGCGTGAGGAGTGGTCGTTGGTTGATAATGCTGGCGCGCCCTCCCGAATGTATCGGGGCTTCGGGGGATAGGGTCTAACCAGCGCACACTACGGTGAAAAAAAAATGATAATAATAAGAATCATTTATCTTCAGGGCAGCTGCACGAACAGCTGATGAACTCGGTTTAGTTCTTGACAATGAACTAGGTGATCACAACCACCATGAGAAAACTCATTCCTACTAACGTTGTCGTTAGTGTTCCTATTTTTTGAAATAACGACAAGAAACAAAACTACAAGTTAGTCACCTGTCTTTGTTCCCACTTTTTGTCATCACAGAACACAAACTGTAAAACTTAACTACGACCCAAATTATTTAAAAAAATTGCCACCTTATTTTTTTCGTAAAATGGCGCACCAATATTCCAATGTTAATCAAACTAAGATACAATCAGCGTACCTTGTAACTTGAAGTTAATAACGGTACATGCACCTTTGAAAAGGCAAGGTGACCAACAATGACGTATGATTCATTTATTTTCACAAACGTCAGTCCGTTCTTCCTAATACGGACCTCTGGAGACGTCCCCGAGGTGCATACACACAAAGTGTCGCAACGTATTTCACATACTCCCGACATTGACAGCGTGTAAAAGGAAACCATGTAACCTGTAGTTTGGGGGATGCATTTTGAATATGGAATGTCAGTATCAGTGACAGCGCCACTTGGTGCTTGGCCAGGAATCGCTAGCAGCGAATTCCCAACGCGCGGACGCTCCTAATGCGATATTCAAAGGTTGATATCATAAATGCATGTGTGTTCCTAGAGAAATGGGAATAATATTCAGGACGGGTCTGCTTAATTGTTTCGTGATGCTGATTCGACCGTCGGCGTCGTGAAATAATTGCGGTCGACATACAGGGTCGCTTCCAGACTCGATCTGCACTATGCAGTGTGTTTTCTAATTGCCATGAAAAATGTAAGGATCCTCCAGTGGAGATGTATTATTTTTATATTCTTTACGTTCTAACTGCCTACTTTTGTATTAATATTGTAAATATTCCTTATCTGGTTTCGATGAGAATTGGCAATAATATTTTCAACGATAAGAGGTTTATTTAGCATTAGTTAGATAAAAATTATGAAATTCAATGACGGTGATTCGAGAAACAGTTTAAACAACATTACTGGTGACGTGGTAGCAACCACGGTTGCTATAACAATAAAAACATTCAGAGTAATATTAGAGGTCAAAATATAAAAAGAAAATCTAAAATCAATTTATATGTAGAATGTGTGAGTTACAATATAAAAATAACTATTAAAATTCCAATCTAAAAATGTATATATGAATTCTAGGAGTGGTAGAGGACTTGGTAATTATTAAAGGTATTATAAGCATATTTGAAGTTGATAATAACAATATACAATATGGCTGGCCAAGGATGAAGAACGAATATGATTGAATTTATGATATTATCACGCTCAAATAAATGTGTACATGTAAGAATAGTATCAGTATGTATTGAAAATGTGAGTTTTTCATCATGGGAAATTATGGTGAACAATCAATATAGTAGTTAATAAAATTATTGTTTTTCTATTTTATTTTATTTTTCAGTTTTCAATTAGTGCACGAGTCTCATATCGATCAGATTGTTTCGTGAAGAGTTTTATTCCTTTCTTGAATCTGAATTTGGAAGTCTCGTTTTTCAATTCTTTAGGAAGTATATTAAATGCCTTTGGATCTAGGACTCTGTAATAGTTTTGACCAATTGATTTGGATGCCAAGGGTATTGAAAAGTTACCAATTTGCCTCGTTGTATAAGCATGAGATGGTTTCTGGAGTTCATTTAAAAACTGCGTTGTAGTTATGCTAATAAAAAATAATTGAAAACGTTTTTGTGTCACTTCAAAATGTTTGAGGTGACTTTTAGAGACTCCTCCCCATCCTATAATCCCGTAGTTCAAATGAGATTCTTCTAAACTCATTTATATAATTTTAAGTTGTCTTGTATCGAATATTCCTGAGTTTTTTTACCAGATATTCTACCTGTGAGTTCCATTTTGAATGTCTATCAATTATGATTCCAAGGTATGGTGGCTGAGAGTATGGTGTAATTTGATTGAAATGCGGAAGACCTGTTTTGTTGCTGCAAAAAGGTAAGTAGACGGTATTTTTAGGTTTATCGAAAGTAGTCTATGATTCAGCCATTTTATAATGTGAGGAAAGTTATTTTCAATTTTTTTTCTTCAGTTTTTACCAGGTTTCGTCTTCGTATATAATGACAGTATCATCTGCGAAACTTACTATTTCACAGCCTCCTTTTGTGAAGAAGAGATTGTTCATATATATTATGAAGAGAATTGGCCCCAACACCGTGCCTTGAGGTACACCACATGTAATAGATTTTTCTTCACTGATGTGGTTTCGTACTTTAACTCATTGTGTTCTGCCAGTCAAGTATGACGTCATTAGACTATGCGCTGTACCACGTACACCCACATCTTCCAAGACTTCTGGGAGAACTGAGTGATCGACAGTGTCGAAGGCTTTTGCCAAGTCTATAAAGACTCCTATTGTTGGTTTCTTTGTATCAATTGCACAGTAAATTTTTGTTGTTAATGCCCTAATAGCTTCTTGTGACGATTTTCCTTCTCTAAAACCAAATTGTGATGCTGATAGATTATTGCGATTTTCAAAAAAGTAACATTAATCTTTATTATTTTCTCAATTATTTTGCTGAAGTTAGATATCAGCGCAATAGGGCGATAATTAGACATTTCGGTTTTATTGCCATTTTTGTATATTGGTATGACTGTAGATGTTTCAAGTATAGAAGGAAAGATGCCAGTATCAAATAAATTATTGATGATATGGACAAGAGGAGGAGTGATGTAGTCTGCAATAATTTTTTCAGTTTTAATGCTTTGAAGCCATCGGGTCCCGCCGATTTTTTGTCCTTCAGTTGCGAAATCATGTATTTGACTTCTATATCTTCAGTTGGAAATAGAAAAAATGATGAATTATCGGTTTTTTTATTTTCTTTATATCCATCAATTTTTTTAATTTTTTTGGCTACTTCTGGTCCGACATTGGTGTAATAATCATTAAAATTATTTGCTATATCCAATGGGTCATTTGATACATATTCATCATTCAATTTAATACAATTTATGTCTATTGAGATGGGACTTGCGATTATTTCATTGACAGTTTCCCACAATACCTTTGAGTTCTCTTTGTTTGCCTGAATTTTATTTTTGTAATAGTCTAATTTTGTTTTTTCAATAAGTTTGTCTAGACTTTTTTTATATTCTGTGTTCTCTAACTGAAGTGTTTTATTATTTTGATCTTTTTTTAATTTGTGATACATT
>NW_019294337.1:0-27494 GCF_000500325.1 Leptinotarsa decemlineata
TTGTTGCTTGTATTTCATTTCATTGCAATTTCAGTTTTTTTGGTTAGTATAATTGTTATTTTTGATTTCAAATCATTTTATATAGTATTAGACACCGGAATTCTGAACTAATGAAATGCACCATAAAACATTGCCAACCACCTTCAAACAAACGTTTATACTTGTAAATTTCTGTAGTATTTGTTTCATTTCAAAGAAGGATTTTCATCAAGTATCGACCAATTCTATCACATAAAAAAATGTATTTGAGAGACTACTCTACAGAATAAAAATCCTTTGACATAATTTTCGTTTTTGGAATTTAACTTTTTCTAAATAATAATAATGAAAGCTCTATTGAAGTGACAATATCAATCAGATAGAGCGTGCTTTCAAAAGAAGGATTATTTTGTAAAATAAAAGTGAGTTCCTGAAACAGTTTCTACATAAATCCAATCTCCAGTGATACAAATCCACCGTGAATCACTACTTTCACACAGCCACCGCGCCTTGAGAATTTTCTTGTAGTGCTTGTATTTTTCCCTTAAAAAAATCTGAAAGTAGGCCAGAAAAAGTTTTGATTTCAGATTCGTAATTATCGAACAGAATTATGCGAGTTTAATTTTCTTTTCAAAAATAGCACAAGCTGCTACAGTGAATTATTACCCAAAAATTTTTCGCCGACACCTTCAGTTTTATTTTTAGGTAGGAAAAAACAATTTCCGACCTCCACCGAAAGTGGAATNTGTATTCCACAATTGGTAAAGGCTTCTGTTTAGCAACTCCTCTTTTATTAGTTCTCTCTCTACCATTTGATTTTCAAATTCTGTGGATATGTAGGTAACATCTCTTCTATCCTTCCACTTTTCGATCATTATACCATCTGCATACTGGGCTTTTGATTCCCCAACTTTCAATTTACTTTTCAAAATTTCAACAGGACCACCTTTGCTGTCACTGCGTAGAGTTCCAGTACAGTATGTTTTAAGGTTTATCAAGGTTCTAGCTAATTGGCAGCTATTGCAATAATTATCCATATAAATAGAATGTCCTTTGTTGAGGTAATCTTTTGCTACATGCTGAACAACTTTTTGTGCTCGGCCTTTACCGCCCGTTTCATCCAATTGGCCGGTGTAAACTGCAAAATTCAGTATAAGCCCATTTGGCTCTGTCAGCATATACAGTTTCAGTCCATATTTATGTCGCTTATTTGCGATGTACTGCCGGAACAATAGTCTACCTCGCCACAAAACCATAGATTCGTACAGAGAGAGGTTTTTTCCGGGATAATATAGTTCCTTCATTTTTTCATTGAAATAATTAATAACTGGTCTAATTTTATACAGACGGTCGTTTGATTCAGATTCGTTCTGGATTCGTAGAAAAATGCAAACTCTTGAGTATCACCAAAAACCTATTCCAGCTCATGTGATCCGAAAAACATTTGAAATTGAATAGCCGACTGGTCCTCCAATAGTCTTGGAGTTTGTCCAGTTTCACATTGCCCATATGATACACCAAACCAATAAACTTCAGGAGCTCTTTTAGATCTATCCAATCATTTATCCTTGACTTTTCTTTACCACCCTTTGACAATAACAAGTTTTCTGCATACTTATTCGTTTCTGTTGTGATATTTTCAAGAAACCCATTATCAACAAAAATTCTAAAATAATCAAGTGTTGTAAGTACGACGCCAGCCGCGGGGAAAAAGGCGCGTTTATAAAATTATCTTTAATACATTCTTTATCTTATCTGTCCATAATATGATCAATGATGCCCCTTACAGCATGTAATTTCAATTCAATTCAAAATATACTTTATTGACTGAAGAATGAATTGTTATTAACAATACCATGTGCAAAATATAAATAACATACAAATGAAATCAAACAAGAATCACAAAAGTAAAATCACTAAAAGTAAGTGATAATACAAATGTTCAAGACATAAGAACATGGTCAATAAAATGAAATAATCAATTTAAACAAAATTGAATCATACTCAATTCAAATAATCATCGTAGAATTCTGCTAAGCTATAATAAGGTCTCACAGAAAGCAAGTCTTTCAACTCTTTCTTAAGAGCGCTAAGGTTAATTATGGTTCTTATAGCTTGAGGAAGGTGATTAAACATTTTGAGACCGTTGTAAATAATGGAATCTTTAACTAGGGTCGAAGAAGGCAGCGGTAATTTGAAGCTGAATCTTTGCCTGGTTTGATACATTAGCTCGTCAATTGTTAAACAAGTTCCTATTTTTAAAGAGAAGGCAGATTGTCTCATAATAAGGAGACAGTTAGGATTCTGTTAGAGGCAAAAAGAGGCCAACAAGAGTCCCTGGCTTGGCTTTGCATTTGCATCGTATTGCACGTTTTTGTATTAGTAATACTGATTGAAGGCATATGGTAGATCACAAACCACAAAAGCAAATACCATAAGTAAGACGGGATTCAAAAAGGGAATGATGAACCATTTTAGCTACTGCAGATCTGAGCTCCAATGCAGTTACTCGTATTGCATAACATCCAGAGGAGACCTTGGACTTCAAACTACATGCCAAGGAATTTAGAAGTTGGTACGTTGTCAATTTGAATATTATTAGATGTACGGCTGGAATCTGGCAACGCACACACGGCAAAACAGCCGATTTACGGCGACAAAAACATTTTTCAAAACAGAAACATAAATTGTGTGTATAAAACATTATTTGTGAGATATAATTTCATGTTGGTTGTTCACACGGAGTGTGAACATTTGTTAAAATTCTGGAATTGTGATCATTGATGACACATCTTCATTAAATACTTTTTTGTCCTGGTAGACTTATGACGTTTGGCAGTTATTACTGGATCCGAATTTATCAGCAACCAATGCATGATATCTGTGTTTGTATCTATCCGTTACGTTTTCCTGGAATGGGAGAGTCGAATGTTTTTATATTCTTTTTAGGTTGCTTCCAAAACATCTTCTGAAAGTTGTCCCACAGGTAATGGCAAACAGGCTATTATGTCACTACTGTGAATAAGCAGCTTGTGAACAGAAGCACTCATCTTGTACCACCCGTAATTTTGCACGCAAAGTTTTGCAGTCTNATTATGTGAAAATGTGGCAAAAAGAGGTGCTAAAAACTATTGCGAACTAAAGTTCAGACACGTGGGTTATGTTTGTTCACTTTTTCTAACCGGAACAATATGGAACTTTTTTTGAAAATCTAGTCAAACTAAGGCAAACAACAAAAAAAATGGGCATTCAACGGACATGTTCGAATATTTCACTAGGATATTTCTATAACTACATAATTATATTGAAATTACAATGATGAGCCGAGTAAGGGTGATGAAAAGAACTCGAAGTTTGGCTACCTGTCCCATGGATTAGGGCATTTCTAGAAAAAAACCTAATCTTGTATTGGATATAAGGGATATTTGAGACCGGAACACTTCAAACTAAAATTTCAACTATTATTCGAATGTCTATCGCTTTACTAGATCGCTTCGCGTACCGCACTGTAACTTCCACTAGGCTATCTCGCTATGCTCGTGGCTAGCATTTATATATCGTAATCGAATGCTGTAGAAATTTCGTTGGAATTCCATCGAAGTCGGCAGCATTTTTCCCGCTACATCTAGAGCGGCAGCGAAAATTGTGCGTAAAATAGCATACCAGGGTTATAATAACATTAATTGTATATAAATAAATGAGCATAGTCATTTGTTTTAACAAGTATCATCAAAAAAATACCTAAACGCACGCCGCTGCAGGTAGAAAAACGACTCTAACGCTCATAAAATCTTTTGTTTACGATCCGTTCGCAATATAATAATAGGGTGGACTCGGTAAAGTATTATAAACCCCCTCATACAATCTGTGGCAAATCACAATGAAATCACAAAATTATGTATGGGCACTCTTGTTAGCGTTTTGCATTCATTACTTTTCACGATAAGGAAACACAATATAGTAGGAGAACGTTTCCGTTATAAAGAAAATCACAAATATATCAGCTATTCTTCATATATTTCTTGAAAGTATATACAATGAGTCCAAAATAAGAAGTTAAATTTAGAATAAGCTGCCGTTTTAAAACCTTCAGACAAGCATTATATAAAATTAATTATTCATTAATAGAAAAAAAAAGTTTTTATTTTTAATGGAAAATAATGTTTCATGCAGTTCGTTAATATTTGTGTCATATAATATAAAGGTGTTCGTGACTTCCATATTCACATAGTCTAAGGGGTCACTGGCTCCTTTTATATTTTTCGTCAAGTCCTTTGCAATAGAGCAATATAAGTTATTAAGTTCAGTAGAAATGAATATTTTCGAAGACATTACTGATTTAAAATGCGGGGACATAGCGGTTGCGGTCGTACTGTTTGTATTGTCTACTGACAAAAAAGCTGTGAACGTTCTATATAAAGACATTCTATAGTATATTTAGTATCAGCATTGCACCCGTGCGGAGCTGGGGCGGGTCGCTACTATTCAATAAAATATAAAACACTAATTTTTTCAAGCATGTATTTTGGAAACACTACCTCAATTTTAATACACAATTTTATTTTAAATGTTGATATCAGTAATACTGTGAAATAGTAATCAAAATCAGTCTGATTACTGGAGAAGTGATACAGACATATTAAGAAAATGAATATTTCAAAATGAAATTCGAAACATTCCTCTCTACCAACTTGCCATACTGAAGAATCTGGTGAAAGCTCAAAAACAACAACTTCCCCGGGTAGTACCATGTTGGATATTGAGTTAGAGAGACCTCACAGAGGATAGTCTTGCATATGCTTTTTGTGCTGAGAGAAATACTTTGTATCAACATCTGTCGACAAATGTTTCTCTCAGACGAAAATATTGTATATGTAGCAGATCTACGATGAAATTATTCGAGTCCTAGGCATACTGCTGTTTGGGTTGCATCTTTCCTGCTTTGACGAGGTCTAACTTCTGAAACCGATCTTCAGGTGATCTCTTCAAACAAATTCAGGGGTATATTATGTATTATGATGTATTATCCTGAAAAGTAGTTGCTTTCCGGCGAGTATTTACCAGATTCTACTGTGTAAAAATGTTCGGAGAAGTTAAAGTTTTGAATTTTATTTCGAAATATTTATTTTCCTAATAGAATAGTGTTTTCAAAGAGTCAACAGTTTTCACTACAGTCAGTTACAGTTATATTTTTTCAGGAAAGAGTACTTTGGGGTGAACCCATCAGTTTGATCTCTCAAACTGTTTCCCATTGGTCTAGCCTTTTTAAAGGCTATGGAATTCTGATGACTCGAAAATTACATCTGATACTTATTTTAACTCACCCTTCAAATCCCGAATTGAGTACTTCTTTTACTAGTGAAGGATTTGTCATAATCTGTATGAGAGTTTATATTTCAATTGGATTTCAGGAAATTCAGCCTGATTTTAATATCAAACAGAAAATAGAAAAAATCCTCACCGAGGTAGAAGCAGATCAAAAACGAGCGAGAACCATGGATACAGATGATTTCTTGGTGTAAGTATCATAATTCACCTAAACCATTGTGCATTGGAAGAGTAAAACCTTCAAGTGTCATCAAATTGTTCATGAGATAATAATAGGACTGAATTCAGTATGAAATCAAGTGTTTTTCTTTTATATTTTTTCTGACTGTTTTTGCTAACTAACTGTCAACTGAATTTCTGTAGTATCAGCTAAATGATAACTTTATTTTTAAAGAATATACTTGTGAAGAATTAGTTTAATGGCGATGACAATCATCTAAATGATTATTGCTGTGTGGGGAATGCACTTCCTCTCAAACTTCTAAAAATTCATCTTCTAAACTAAATTGTAATTTCAATCTGGACTATTTGTAACTACTATTTTTATAATTTTCAATTTGAATTGAACTCAGAACAATATTTCTGTCAACATTGAATTAATTGCATCTCAGTTCGTCAATAAACAGGGTGATTATTTTATTTATTTAGGGTTTTAGATATATACAAAAGTTTAAACTAATGAGATCCACAATTTTTGTTTTATGTTTTAACAAATGTATACATTTCATGTATTCATTCAAAGTATCCACAACATCTCAATCCGCAAGGTATCGGAGGGAAATAAATAAAAAATACAATTAAATCATGCATAATTTAATATATCTTTTGTTTTTTTACAGGATATTACACGCATTCAACAATGAAGGGATACATTTCTCTTAACCCCGACTTAGTGATAATTGTATATACAAATAAGTTTATATGTACATTAAAACATTTTTACCTTAAAATAAAATATCTTTGGAATCCTTATATCCTAACAGTTTAAACAGCCTTATCGGAGTCTATCTGCAAATAAAATTTGAAATAAAATCAATACTTATTGGTCCTTCGAGCCGGATTTAATAATAATAATAATAATGGTCTTTATTGGGTGAAATACAATATAACATCCAAAAGGCGAAGTTCAAAACTGCAGTGTAGAACACTACAGGTTTGTTCTACCACTTAACCTCAAGTGAACTGGCAGTTTGTTTCAATATTTTGTGACTGCCATGACTGACTATATATTGTACCTAGTAGATTTACTACTTTTATTTTGTTCTGTTTGCTCGATTTATGTACCAATAAACCCACCTTATTGCTTCAAGATTTTCCTAAATTAGTTCTTCCATGTTGTCTTCATCTGTTTCGATAAACTTCTTGCAGTCAAGCTGGACACAACTTTGCTTTTACCCTTTAGACAAATGAAAAAACAAATTAAATGAAAGTGGGGCCTATAAACCTTTGTAATACGTACTTGATCCTTTTCGAATTTCCTCCTCAGTTCCTTAACAGATAATATCTTTTCTTCATCTTCAGCTGTTTCCGGGAAATCTTCGATAATGTTTCTTCTAGAAGGGTTTGGTTTAGGCTGACCACTTGCGATTTGATCCAAAAAGTTGTGGACGATTTTTTTCTTCGCAATTTCGCTGATTTCCTGATCGGAAGTAGTTATGTTTCGATCGTGTTTGAATTCTTCGGAGCTATCGAGAGATTTTACAATTGACAATGGTTCGAGGTGGATCTTTTCTGGGGCTGCATTATGTTCCATTACAGCTGAGTAGTGATGATAATGAATAGAAAAAATAATTAGTTAAACAGACCAGTTATCCAAATGACTTATTTCTAGAAAGGGTTGTTGGCTAGCATCAAATTATCTTAGGAACAAAATTGTTTTCATGCCAAGGTTTCGAATTTGATTAAATTCTTCTTCAAAGTCGTAATTTGTCGTTTTTAATGTAATAATTAGATAAGTAATAATTATAACAAAATTAATCACAAAAAAGAAGTTTTTCCATGTCATATGGACTGAATGTAACTAAATTTTAATATCATTAGATATGTTAGATACATATGAAAAATAGAAAACACTGTAGCAAACAAAATAAATGAGACCAACACAACACATGACATGAAACAGACTTTATCTATAATTTTGATGAGGTGGCTCCTTTTTTATTGATGTAAAGAAAAATTTGAAAAAAGACATTATTTTGGTGTTTTACTGATTAAATTGAAATATGTAGTATTGAGGTCATCGACATCCCTTTTAGTGTTGACACTATCGTGTTTGAGGATATGATTCATTACGATGATTCTTTTAGAAAAATGAAATGTCCAGCCATTTTTAGATAAATGGTTGGACATCTAGAATCATGAGGATATTCTGAACTCGTGTTTCTCGAATTTTTAGGTAACGTTCGGTTTGGCCAACATAGCTTTTGGGACAGTTTCCACAGTTCAATTTGTGTACTATGTTGTATTATATATCTAGTGGTATTTTAGTTTTCTGTTTTAGAGAAAAAATATTTTCCAACAGTATTCCCATTTGAAAACGCCACTTTGTTTGTGTTTGTTACTAAGTAACAGGCCACAGCTTCATTAGAAGCTGGGTTTATTTTATCGAGTGTGAATGGGTTTGAGCCACAATAAACCCTTGCAGGTTGTGGTGGAGGGTCGAATAGACCCACTCACTTTGGACCTAACCTAAGTAACAGGCCAAGTTTTTCAGGCAAATTTTTCATTTATGGAGTTTTATGATATTTTCCTTGATTATCTTAAATAATTTTGATGCCTAGAAACGTTGTTTCCATTTTCAGAGTAAAGTGTAGTTTTTGTTGTGTCTTTCATTTTATATATGTATTTAACATGTCCAATGATTTCTGAATTCAGTTATTGTTTTAACATGGAAAATCTTTCATTAATACTTACAACATAAAAACGACAACAGTTAAAAAGTTTGTGTATGTTTTGTAAAATTCATTGTTACAGAGCCTTGAAGAAAACCAATTACATTCTGAATGTTGCCAAGAAGACAATTATTTTTTTAAAAATTTTGATCTTATGAATTGGTTAAGGCTTTCGCGGCCTAGATTTTCAGATTTCATTCGGGTTTGAAGGGTGTCATATTTTGGAACTGCATCCTAACGTTATTTCGATCTTGTTACCCAACAAACCTGTCTAGAAAGGAATAATATCTCATCATATACTTAAGAAAAATAAAGCAAATAATTTTTTTTCAATCAACCTGCTGCCAACCCGTGTTAGGAATCACACATTAAAAGGTAAGGCCTCGTTAGTCCTTAGCTTGCACAAGTTTCGACTTTTGAGAGTCGTCGTTCGTAGGGAAGCGACAGCTGGTTAACGGAAAAACAGATATGTTGAGGTAAGTCATTTACAAGCAGGGAAAAAGTAGATCCGTGCCCTGAGCCATACCTTGTTAAAATTTTTTCAACTGACATTAAACATTACAAAATACCTATATTTCTTTCGCTAGGCTAGATAATTTAGGAAATAAAAACTCTGAGCACAGTGTATCGAAGATCAAAGGCCTTCGATTAATTAAAAACAGAGAGAAGATCTATTTTTACACGCTTTATATTAGCTTCACCTATATGAAAACGACAACAGTTAAAAAGTTTGTGTATGTTTTGTAAAATTCATTGTTACAGAGCCTTGAAGAAAACCAATTACATTCTGAATGTTGCCAAGAAAACAATTGTTTTGTAAGATATTTCGATCTTATGAATTGGTTAAGGCTTTCGCGGCCTAGTTTTTCAGATTTCATTCGGGTTTGAAGGGTGTCATAGTTTGGAACTGCATCCTAACGTTATTTCGATCTTGTTACCCAACAAACCTGTCTAGAAAGGAATAATATCTCATCATATACTTATGAAAAATAAAGCAAATATTTTTTTTTTAAATCAATGTATTGAATTTGAGGGACTGATAACGCCAGCTTGCAGAAACGTTCATTGAAAATAGTGTTTGCAAAGTTCAAGAGTGTTTTATGTACTTTGCCCATAAAACAACGACTGAATGATAATACTAAAACTGAATCATTTTTAAATGAAAAACATTTTATTTCAAATTAACATTGAATAAAACTTATCAAGATTCCGAAAGCGCAAGTATGGTTCCAGAACAACAATTTATCAACGATAAAAATAAGTGAACATAGTCAAAAAACATGAATATATGATTATACTCACAAGAATTGAATAAAGTTTAAAAACATGAACATTAAAAACATACAGTCTTGAAATTACTCATCATCCCATACAGTTCAATTTGTGTGATTTGAATCATTATTAATTAAAAAATAACGAACAAGATATTAAGTAGAGATCGTCACTTAAGAAGTTCTGGTAACTATAATAGCATTTTAATAGAAGTAGGTTATTAACATCATTGTGAAAATAATTTTTAATCCTTTTAAATTCATAGGGTAACTTATTAGAGCAATTGACAGCATTGTACTATGGAGATATCTTGAAAAGTGTTATGCGATCATGAGGAATTAACAATAACAGTCCATTTGTGACATAATTATGAACAGGGGCATTTTCCAAGAAAATATTTGGGTTTTGCCTGGCAAACGTGATATATTTAAAAATGAAGATGGAGGGCGCTATTATAGGATTTTTTCCTAGAAGATAGACCGGCAACTGTCCTGTAGTACATTGTGAATATGAGCCTTATTATCCTTTTTTGGGCAATAAAAACTCTCGAGACGTCATTTGTCCCATCCCAAATCAACTTTAAATTTTATATGAGAATATACCATCGCTTCATAAATGCTGAGTAATCCTGATTTATTCAATGTTAATTTCAGCTGCTTTATGGCGTAGTATGTTTCATTTATCTATGAGCATGTATGATCTACTTGTTTATTCCAGTTGAGATTAGCATTCAAGTAGGCACTTAGAAATTTTACTTCCATAGAGTTATTACTCTCGCATATGACAGGATCATCTGAAGTATTAGTCCTAAAATGGAATTTCATCAATACTGCTTTGAAGGTATTCAAAATAAGTTTCACTCAGTCAATTGACCGCTGTGCGAACCTGCTGCCAACCCGTGTTAGGAATCACACGTTAAAAGGTAAGGCCTCGTTAGTTCTTAGCTTGCACAAGTTTCGACTTTTGAGAGTCGTCGTTCGTAGGGAAGCGACAGCTGGTTAACGGAAAAACAGATTTTGTCCCGATAAAATTATGGTGGTGTCATTTTGATATGCCCATCTACTATATGTTGAGGTAAGTCATTTACATGCAGGAAAAAAGTAGATCCATGCCCTGAGCCACACCTTGTTAAAAATTTTTCAACCGACATTAAACATTACAAAATACCTATATTTCTTTCACTAGGCTAGATAATTTAGGAAGTAAAAACTCTGAGCACAGTGTATCGAAGATCAAAGGCCTTCGATTAATTAAAAATAGAGAGAAGATCTATTTTTACACGCTTTATATTAGCTTCACCTATATGTATGTATGTATGTATGCTTGTTTGTATGTATGTTTGTTTGTAACTCTATACGCTGGCCAATCAGATTTAACTGCAATCGGCTGGCGGAATTCATTACTACAGTCTCGGAGTGGTCAGTTACGTTTCAACGCCTATGGTGTGTACATATATGGTATTTTGGAGTTTGAAATTTTCAAAATGTCAAGTACTAATACGGCTGAAGAAACTGCTAATTTGTATCCCTACACTCCACCTAAAATTTTTTTTCTTATACCCAGCCGCGCCTCTGTACAAGCAGCCTTGTCTGGAAGATCACGTGCACTATGCTTGATAATGGTTTGGAGCCCTCTGTTGCTTGGTTGGACAGAGTATAGTAGATTCAGACTTGAAATTGATTGAAAAATTAATATGAGAGAGGACAATTTAGACATGAGTGATTCGTAATGGTCTTTCCAAGTAAGGTGTTTGCCCACTTATAAATTCAAGAGTTAGTGGAGTCCTATATAAATTAAGTTGCTCGTTTAGAGTTATATATTGCGGGTTTTTAATTCATTAAGGAATTGATTTTCATAGTTTCCATGGAATTCATTTTCTTTCCTTCATTACATGTGAGTCTTACTTCAAAATTTCTACTGGTTTAGCTTGTATATACTGCAGAGCATTCTCCACCATCCTATTCTATTATATACCTAAGTTTTTCATTCTATCTCGTTTGGGTTTTGAGTTGAACAGAATTCTGCCTGAATTATTATTACTTATGCAAGGTTGTTATTTAGATAAGTAATTTTGAATATTTTCTGAAAGTTTATCTGAGTGATTGATGCTACTATATTTACATGTATTATGTTCTCTGATATTTGGCTAAAATTCACTTATAAGCGTTTACTCTGATATTATCTTTTCTATTAAAGAAACTGGTACATCATTGTTTACCGAAATTTGTTTAATTATTTTTAGTTTATCCTGGAAATTCAGGTGAAGGGATTGGGAAAGCTCTATGTGTCATTGGACCTAAAGACCCATAATTTATGTGAGGTTGGACTGAAAGTCAAAGGATTTTTTTTTCTGGTAGATGATAAATTGAAAACTATTATTAAACCTTGAAATTTTCGAATTTAAGAACAAGGAGCCTTATAGAGCTAAAAGAGACAGCTGTCAAGCTAATCAAATACTCCCTGTTACTACGGTAGCAAGACGTGGATTCATGTCTACACAGCCGACCACAAAAAATACTAAATCGGATTATAAAACAAAAATGGGCTTTTTTGTCAAATACTTTACCAACCTTGTTTAACCAGCCGGTATCAAAATTAAAAAAGTGAAGATCGATTGTATACTGAACTGAAATACACCATAGACTTTTTTCTATTAAAAACTACTAAACAATGGTTCCTTTTGTCCGACTTTAAATATCTTGCCCCGTTCATAAGTTAAGAGGATTTGACTATTTTGGTACGTTCGCATTGTATATTATTTCATTATTGTTCACTTATGTACGGCGTTTCAACGAAAACTTGACTCCTCCTGTAAGTCATAAACGGACGAGTACTCGAAAATTTCAAAGGACATGTTAATTTTCATTTCTAGGGAGACTGATTCTGATATGGAAATCAAACCCGAAACTTCACCCCCCGCGGTCAGCAACTACCCCTATATTTTTTTCAACAGCAGGGGGGGTCGAGTGATACATCATTTGAAAGATCTTTTGTCCCTCTATTACTTCTGTAATTTTGTTCGAAATTGGTTCATTATTGAGAAATTAAATGTTGAACGTTTTATTTAAGAAGAAACAGACAATTCGCTGTCGCTCATTTTATTGAGGAAATTAGCAAAAGTAATATCAATGGCAATACAGTCAATGGATAAAGTGTTCAATATGACCTCCATCTAGTTCCATACAATAATACAGTCTACTCTCGAAAGCGTTCCGTTCCTACATTATTCAAAATGTTCGGAGTCAGCAATCGGCATTCCCGAACAATTTTCTGTCGCAGGTCTTCTAGATTTGTAGGCTAAGTAGAGTACACTTTCGACTTCAGGTGACTCCACAGAAAGAAGTCCATCAGTGTGAGATCAGGTGATCTACCTGGCCATTCCACTGGACCCCTTTTGCCGATCCAATGCATTGGAAAACGTTCGTCCAAAAACTGTCTCACCCAAACATCAAAATGTGGGGGTGCACCATCCTGCCCTAATGTTATTTCATTTTCTACTAAATTGTCATCATTTTCTGAAATTTGTGTAATCATAGGATCTACAGTCTTGTAATGATATTGCCTTCAATGAAGAATGATCCAACAATATGATTACCAAGAATGCCCACCCAGACATTCAATTTTTGTGGAGTTTGTGAATGTGTTTCCATTACCAAATGAGGATTCACATCGCCCCAGTAACGCCAATTATGTCTATTCTCTTCACCATTCAACATGAAAGAACTTTCATCTGCAAAACATGTATTGTATAATAGGTTTGGGTTATTGGTCAATTTCTCGCTGAACACCTCACAAAACTGAAGTCGACGATCAGGATCATCTTTGTTTGATTCCTGAACTAGCCTTATTTTTACAGGATGGAATTTGTAGACTTTCAAAATCCGAAAAACACTAGGATCTGCTACACCAGACGCTATAGCTACTTGTCTGAGATATATTGTCGATTATCCATTTGTACATGTCCCAAAACTGCAAATGGGATACTTCATATTTTCTGTTGTGAACAGAACCTAAAGTTCGAAACTTATCCATTAACTGTTTAACGTATTGATGGCTCACGTTGTGGTCTGGATGATTCGTATTATAAATTCTTGCAGCAGATTTATCGCATTCATTATTTCGATAATAGGTAACAACAATTTCTATTCTTTCTTCAGTAGAATGAATCATGTTGGAACACAGTGAACAAGGATGACTGAATAATAATTCGTGAAGAAGTGACAGTGGCCAACCATCTACTTTTTGTTCTGCGACAACTAGATTTAACAAAAAGTACCAGGGCACAAAAAACTAACAGTGTCTTCCATTTCAAAAAGTTTACTTCTAATAGAATTAATTCTACAAATCTACAAGACCTGCGACAGAAAATTGTTCGGGAATGCCGATTTCTGACTTCGGACATCTTCAATAATGTAAGGAACGCTTAGATAACAAGTCCTCAAAAGAACTGAAGGCGTACGGTTTCGACATCTTACTGCGCTCCAAGTTGGCGGAAGACGGTTCGGAGGGAAGGTCTTCGGAGCTATAGGAAAATGCTGAGCTGTTCAGACGGTGGATTTTCGCTTTGGGTACTTCATTCGCTTTTGGTACGAGGAAGTCCTCTTCGGAACTGTAGAATGCGTGGCTTGTGGTCTCTTTCATCATAGCACCCTCGTCTGAATTGTACATGGTGTTCTGGTCGTTGTTTCTGTCCTGAAAATCATTGGAGATTTAGATACTTTTTCAGGATATCGGTAATGAGAAATGCAAGTCTCCAAGTTTCGAAAACATGAAGACGGAATTAGTTATAAAAGTTATGAATTTTCCAGAAATCTCGCTCAAAATTGATGCTAATCTGAAGGGGATATCATTTTAAAACGGTTTTGTTCCGTAGGCGTACATTGAGTCAGTTGAAATGTGAAAAATGTAGTACAACCAGTAGGCTCTCTTCCCACGTGATTCGCCCGAGTTGCCGAGGACCTTCAACCGCGCTTAGGATGAGATTCTCATCCAATGCGTTCAGTGCTGTAGTATCGAAGGATTCGACGGTGCGACGGGCATCGGATTAGTTATAATAAACGATCGCAAATTGATATTGTGTTTAGTTTAATCGCTGTTGTTATTATTGTTTTTAGTTTTTGTAGTTGGTTATGAGTAACTTACCACAAAATCTTTTATAATATTCTTAAATTTCATTTTAATAACAGCACACGCCTATGATAAAAGAACGAAATTGACTTCACACTTCGATTCGAGGTCACCGAGAACTTTGTGAACTTATGAATGAAAGTAGTGGGAGTGGACTTACTGGTTTATTTTTACTATGGTTGTATGGTTCGAAATAACAAATCTCAAAATAATTTTTATGTATACAAACAAATAACAAAATACAGAACACTCACATTAATAATTAATGTATTTTTCAAATCAAACACCCTGAATGTTCTTTACTCTCTATGAAAAGCACTTCTCAATCATATGCCTGGACAGCTTACATAATTGAATCAGGCATACCTGGGATTTTTGCTAGAAAAGAGGATGACTTCATGATTCGATCCGTTCTAATAATAGTGCTTCAATTAGAGACTTTACTAGCTGAAGAATATAAATTAATGATAAAGCCCTTGCGTCTTAATCAGAGTTTTTATTAGTAAATTAAACTTAGTTTGTGAAATAAAATTGATACTTCAGTTTTCTCTCCAGCAAAACGAATGTGCAAATGTGCGTTCTCTGTTAACAAAAATATTTTTCTTCTAAATGTATATGGCACTATCATACACCAAAATCCTTCATATACCGTTGATACTGTTGTAAATTATGCCCTGATAAAAATAACGCCGGCCGCCGCTGGTCTTCATCAATCAACAGTGACTTGAGTTTCTCGATCGTTCGAGGTGTGGCGTCGCTTCGAGAAGATTCCTATCGGCTTTCAGAAACTTCCATTAGGATATACAGGGTGATTCAAAAGTACTTTGACAAACTTCAGGAGGTGATTCCTCACAATATTCTAATATGAATTGTATAATTATCGAACAGAATTATGCGAGTTTAATTTTCTTTTCAAAAATAGCACAAGCTGCTACAATGAATAATTACTCAAAAATTATTCGCCGACACCTTCAGTTTTATTTTTAGGTAGGAAAAAACAATTTCCGACCTCCACCGAAAGTGGAATCTGCTGTGGTAAGAATAGAACCAAGAAATCCACCCCCTCCTATAAACTACACAGAATGGGACGGTTTGACGAGGATAGTTTTCACACGTAAAAATAAAACATTGGGAAGTTCATTCAGGCAGACTGCTGTGTTGGCCACATTGGAGAAGAATTATAAAGTACATTGTAGTCTACATAATAAGGTAAACGTTATTTTCATTAGAAAGCTGTATTTTTCATAACAGAGTTTGTCACCTCAACTCTAGCACCATTTTTAAACTTCTCTAAAACTTTAGAGAGGGTGTCGCATAAAATGTTTCCAATTGAATTGAAAAGTCATGGTATCAGAGGAAATACTTCTTGCTTTATTCAGAGTTACCTGGAAGAAAGGTATCAGTGGAAGGAGGGTTTCCCGGAAATCAGATGTTGATTACTCAATAGTTACTCTAGCACCATTTTTAAACTTCTCTAAAACTTTAGAGAGGGTGTCGCATAAAATTTTTCTAATTGAATTGAAAAGTCATGGTATCAGAGGAAATACTTCTTGCTTTATTCAGAGTTACCTGGAAGAAAGGTATCAGTGGAAGGAGGGTTTCCCGGAAATTAGATGTTGATTACTCAATAGTTATTTTAGAAACATTCAATATGCTGATGATAGTACAATATTAGATCCACACACACCAATGTGGAGTGTTTTTAATAGGTTCACTTTACACCAGAGGTTCCAATTCTACCCATCACCTAAGAACTCTTTCCTGAGAAAAATATTAAATTATTGTTATCAACTTGGAACAAAAATCTATACTTATAAATGCGAAAGTCACTCACTTAACACATTCGCTGCTTAAGTAATTAAGGATTCTACTCCTGTGCGGGACATGTTAATTTTTTAAATAAGGTTTTTGGGGCTGTATACTTTTTTAATGAGTTTTTTTGTGTGAAAAGCAGTAATTATTCATTTATACAGGCTCGGACGGCTATTGGCGTACCAGAGTTTCAAGGATATATGCGGATGACGCCATATGGCGTTAGTGGGTGAAAACGGTCAAGTAGAAAAAAATACAAGTAAAAAAAAAACATTTTTAAACAAAATTAAATTATATTACATTTGCCATTTTTGGTCAAAAACGTAATAAAACACTTCATTCAATTTTTTTGTGAAAAAGACTAAAACATGGCTCAACACACAAACCGGGTTTATCTGGACAAGTCTTACATTCCCACACAGTTTCTTTCCTGATTTTCTTCTGTTTTCTTGTTCTTCTCTTTGTGGCATTAACCACTTCAATTTTACTAGGTATGTGTTTGGATACGATATATTTTATTCTACTTGGTACATCAGGCAATAGATTTTCAATCACAGCTAAACGGTAATCATATAATGTCATTTTTCTGCTCGAGTATTTGCAAAATATCACGTTAGAATTGAACAAAAGGAGCTGCAGGATATGAGCACCAAGTTTTTTATACCAGAATAATGTTTTTCTTAAAGAAGGGTAGTAGGACATCATCTGGTCCTGATAATCTATTCGGCCCATGTATTAATTATATTCCACAATTGGTGAAGGCTTCTGTTCAGCAACTTCTCTTTTATTAGTTTTCTCTACCATTTGGTTTTCAAATTCTGTGGATATGTAGGTAACATATCTTCTATCCTTCCACTTTTCGATCATTATACCATCTGCATACTGGGCTTTTGATTCCCCAACTTTCAATTTACTTTTCAAAATTTCAACAGGACCACCTTTGCTGTCACTGCGTAGAGTTCCAGTACAGTATGTTTTAAGGTTTATCAAGGTTCTAGCTAATTGGCAGCTATTGCAATAATTATCCATATAAATAGAATGTCCTTTGTTGAGGTAATCTTTTGCTACATGCTAAATAATATAAGTGTTCATATTTATTAACAACCTTATATCGTTTGAATTTATGCCTAATAAGATACACTGTCAAAATTTTTCCGTTAATAAACTTATACTTTGCCTAAATGAAAATTTTATTTATGAGTTTTATCATATCACTCCTGGAATTGTATCAATTATAGGTGAAGTGGTTACTTCCATAGACATAATAATCACAACCACATTTTTTCAATTGACATATATTTAAATCTACATTTATGTTATTCAATCGAAGTTCAATTGATAGTTATCATGTTTTTAAGAAAATGTTAATTTGGCGTTGAATCATTCCAAATCAAATAATGAACAGACACGGTTGGGAAGGTGAAGACGAAGTCCGATTTCTCACGAAAAGCATTTGGGGGAAAATGTTCGCGGCTATTATCAATCTTGTCACATTCATCCTTTCGGCGGATGAAATCCAACCCTTAAATCTTATAAGTGATGAAGGGTTAAACGATACCTTATTGCTTTTCACTTTTTAGAATTTGAAGCAGGAGATATCGAAAAAGATTTTTCGAAATCACATTAACAAAGTTAACGAATTTTCTATTTTCCTAAAAGATTTAAATCGTCCAGATTGGGATTTGTTGACTGAACATTGGCTTGCTCATAATGAACCCTTTTACTTACCTCATTATACAGAAATGTCAAGATACAGTAGAATTAAGAGCATACATGGAGGAACCATGATTCTTCAAAATAATTCACTGAATGTGAAATTCGTTAACGTGGAAAAATTTAATGATTATTTGGAAGAAAAAACATTTGAATTTTGCTTGTTACATTCACAAATATTGAACATGTATGTAATATGTGTTTATGGAGCACCCACATCTGATGTAAATATTTTCATACAAAATTTAGAACAGCTTCTCAATGTACTTCCGTCAAATGCAACTATTCTGGTATCAGGAGATTTAAATATTAATTACGTTGACAAGAAATCTCTGGCCACCCAATATCTACATAATCTTTTTTCATTTATCTTAACTATGCATATTGAGTCTAATAATAAACCGTAATAAATACAAAAACTATGAAAGATTTTATAATACATGCCTGAATACCACTTGGAATATTGTGAACAATGACCAGGATTCATTCTCAAGTTTTTACAATTATTTGGTGATTATTTTTAATAGTTCATTTCCGATTCAAAAGTTGAAAATCAAGCACAAGAAACAGTGGATTACTCGTGGCATAAAAATTTCAGCAAATAATATGTGATCGCTGCACCATATTCGGAAGTTTTACGATAATATCTCATTTCAAAGATATTTCAGTAGATACGGCAGCATCTATAGACAAGTTGTCAGACAAGCAAAAGAAAGTTACTATAAAAATAGATTCGAACAAGCTGAAAACAAATCGAAAGAAACTTGGCAAGTAATTAATGACCTAAGAGTATTTCACAACATTGTTCTTCGAGGGACTTATAGCTGTACCAATATACTAGGATAATGATTCACTAAAAATAATACTGGTAAAGTTGATTATTCAAACTTATTATATTTTTACATATCACTATATATTTTTGTAAAATATCACAATTGCTAAAAGTATTATTTTCGTTTCTCAGAAAATTGCCTTTTTCCTTCCTCGATCACAGCTTTTGATACACCCTTTTCAACAAAAATGGAGACCACTCCTAAATCATTGATATCATGTATGTTACGCATTTCATCATCAAAAAAAATCATTTCATCAAATTCCAAGCCTGACTGCGACTTTATACTGAAAGTAAAAAAAATTGTTGGAAATATACTGTGATCGATACCTAAAATAGTTCAGTCACAAACCAATCATCACAAAATGTACAGTCTCACAATATTTTTCATGAATATGTTGATTTTATTCAAAATAAAGTTTAGATTATTGCTTGAAACAGACAAAAAATTGTTATATGCTAAGAGATTACCAAAAACACAATTATTGTAGGTACTAATTTATATGGTTTCTTCAGACTACAGATGATAGAGGTCCTAGAATACTTCCTCGAGGTACACCAAAATTTTTAAGAATGCCTATATCAGCTAACCAGTAGTTTAGTATGTAAATTGACAAGACAAAATAGTTTTTGTGTAATTAAATGTGTGATATTAAAAATAGCAACATTAGAAGTTTTTCCGTTTGAAGAAGCTAAGTGCAATTTCAAGGACATCAAATTTGAATTTTTCTTCTGATGTATGTGCCAAGGGGAATCCAGAGCTGAAGGAGCAATGTGGCAACTTTTGTTCATTCAGGTGCTATAAAGATTATGTATATTTTATTACACTATGTGTGATTGATGACTTGTTTATTTTGTGGTAAGTCTTGATCACTTCAATGAAATGAATAAAAACAATTTTGTCTAATTACCACAGTCCTATAAATAAAATTAACTAGTGGTAATCAGACAAAACTGTTTTTATTCATTTTATTAAAAGTATTACACTATTAAAAACAACCTTTAGTCTATGTGGGAAAGTCTAAAACTATTCAAAGAATTAAAATTTGGCACTCCCATTTCATTATGAATGTTCATTTTTTTTATACCAACCCTTCTCTGTGAATTAATGAAATTGAAAGCCAAAAAAGGCCTTTTCAAGCATCAAATCCCAAAAACTGTTTTCCATAATAATCCCATGTTTTATAGAAAATACGTACTTATTGAAATGTGTAACTTTTTTCCCAGGAAATATTTCTTTATATTTGAAGTATTTGTCCCATCCGAACAACTGAATCAGTTGCCTTGCTCCTTTTATTTCCGAAGTTCTTGATGCGACTGCTAAAATGTACCCTTCTTCGTGCAGATTTTTCAGCACTTCTGGAACTTGAGGGTAGCATGTGACTTTTGTCCCTAAAGAATCTGTAATCGTTCCACTGGGTCTGCAATGATAAGGGTCTTGAGTAGAGAATATGATAATGTTTTAAGAGGAACATACTCTTTTTTAAACGGGGGATTAACGTGAGTGTCCACCCAAAAAGGCCATAACGTGTAATCTGAAAATGGTAGGCTGATGAAAAGTTGAAATTTCATATCATACTCAAATTACCTAAATCAAAAACAATAAGTTTCAATTTTTCCAGACCCATGACCTTAGAGGTTATATTTAGTAACCTAGAAAGTTATTTTATTTACATCTATTTTTTGTCTCATTTAGTAAGTGTTACCAACATCGCTATTTGATCTAACTTTTTAGCTGTGTTGTACTAACAGTTTTGGAGTCGTATTTGTGTTTCGCTATTTTGAAGTTATGGAATTATTCGCAGATGAAAGTAATTTTTCATCATTAAGTTGTAGTTAAGATGAAGATGACTTTCTGCTTTCTGTTGAGACAGAATTGCTTGCATTGATTAAACTTTGCGATAATGAAAAGTTGATCGTCGGTATAATTAACAGAAACACTTATAGTTTTGTTAATGAACAAAGAAAAACCATTCTTTTTCTAGTTTTGACACTTGATACATGTAGCTACACTACAAAAGCTGAATTGTTAAAGTTTTCATTATGAAATTATATTCTATCGTGAATATTGTCGACCACCATCTCAAAATACTTGAAACTGAAAATTAGACGGTTTCGTATTGGAATTTTTTCGACCTGAAATGTCCGGAGTAATTCAGTCGAAAACAGATGTTGCTGACACTGAAATTATTTGTTAACACCTCTTGCTGTTCTAGAGTATTAAATTACTACAGTTTTCATCCAAATTGTTTTTGTTAATCTAATGAAAATTGATGCCATTCATTGGAAAATTTGTTTTGTTGGCTTGGCACTCACATTGAGTCATTGATAGATATGGCAGACTACTGAGTTCACCCTAAAAGAAAGTGGTCCTTCAACTTTCAAAAGTTAATATGATTCGAGGAAAATTTCACATTTGTATAAACAAATATTGACATTCTAGTACAGTGACCATTTTCATTATGTATGTTTGCTTTACAAAAGTGAATCAAAGAGCGTAACATTTGTCGAATTTTACCATTTTATTGAATTTCAATATATCCTTCGGCTTCTATTTCTAAGCATAGATATTCGCTCAGTTATTTGTGACGAGAAATTTGTCAAAAATTTACTCAAAATATGTTTTCAACTTGATTCATTACAAAATATGTTTACGGTGTCGTAGTAATAGACACGGTTAAATCAAGTTCATCAGATAAACGTTTTTTTTTTATTTTTCGACCCGAATTTTTTACAAATAAAAACCTTCCACTTTGGTACTCTGTCACTTGAATTAGTCTTCATAAACGAGTTCGACCATTTCAAACTAACTGGAGCAATTTAAAAACTTTCAAAATGGACGAAGTAATTTTGACATGCGATACTCACAACAAAATGTTAACGGAAGCGCTCTTCGATTATTACAAAAAAGAAGAAATGTTCGACGCAACAGTTTGTTTTGAAGATGGTAAAATTAGAGCACATAAGCTGATTCTCTCTGCTCTCAGCCCTAAACTCGCACATGTTTTCAAGATTGATGAGGAAACAAGGCATGTATACTTTACGAGCATTTCGAAGTCATCCATGGAGTACTTGATTGAATATATCTACAGAGGTAAAGTTTCAGTGCCTTCAGAAGCCCTGGCTAGTGTGATCGAAGCAGCAGAGTATTTTCAAATCAAAGGATTTATGTCACAAAACAATGGCATTGAGAATAAAGTTTTGAAAGGGGTGGTAAGACATTTCATAATTGCTACAGAATTTGAATATGAGACACTGATTTGTAAATTGATTTGCAGGAAAATCTTCCCGTTATGGAGGTGGAAAAATGAAAAACAAGTGTTTATAATGTTTCTTATTGTTAAATTTCACCGCCTGCTTCTTCAAACTATTTGTATGTAAATGAATATTTATTATGTATATACATCAATAAAACATATTTTGAACAGAAATAAAATTTTATTTTGAATATACTGTATATATAACAATATCTTTGTTCATTGAATTGATAAAGAAAACGAATACAACTCTAGCAAAAAACCTCTGAAAAGAGTTTAATTTTTTGTGTGAATAGCAAAAAAAAATGTTAAGGACGTTTGTTTTGTGATTTGAAATACTAACCACAGGGCATATATATCACTTAATTGTGATCTGTAATTGTATTTTACTGGATTCCAACCTATATAATAGGAGTGACTTCTAATGACAAGTAGATCATTGGGCCACGTGTCAAAATGCCAATAAAAAGTTATTTTATTCTCAATCAATTTGCAGTAACTACCAGTTCTTCATTTCCAGTACTGAGAATGATGTCGGTATAAATTGGTTTGTTATATTTTCAGGATATCTGCTACAAGTTGATGTTCATTTTTTAGACGCCAATGAGTATTATAGTTATTATTATTATTGTAGGTGAATAGTGAATTTATAGTTATTGAAAGTGAATGTAACAACTTGAGAGCGTTGAGCCTACGTCCATATGAATTTTCATTGCTGCAAAAAGTCTTCCTGCACAAGAAGACAAAAAAAGAGTTCTCAGTTGCTTTTTTATGGGTTTACTAATCCACCAAAATTGTTTTATGTTAACTTGAAGATTCTCATGGACAAAGTATGATGGGCTGTTTTCTCAACTTTCGCTTCGTGTTCTGAACATGGAACACGGAGCGAATAATAACGTACTGTATTACATAAAGCAACACTGCTGCACCCCCAGGACAAATTTCTCTTAGTGTATATTACACAACTGGAAAGATAACACTGGCGGCTGACGGATCACTGTTGAGTTTTAGAATTCGTCTGATGGGAAAAGACAATATAGTTGGTGGTTGAGTTTTAATTCAAAGAAGTATCGGTGGCTGCCCTGTAACATTGACGTGTATAGAAATCTTCGTTCTATGTTATGTACAAGGTGGTACAAGTACAATTTTGCTAAATGTCAACATTTTTAACAACATAACCTCGAATATGTGTGTTGTATATGTTTTATTGAATTGAACAATAATAAGGTGCAATATTACATAAAGCAACAATCTTGCACACCAGGACAAATTTCCCTAAGTGTATATTACACAACTGGAAAAGAGTTGGTCATATAGCACTGATACAGGAAGCTGAGGCCAGTAAATTAATAAGGACAAGACAAATAATAACTGTCCTCACCAACTCTTTCAGCAGCATGGGGAAAGTTAAGCAGGAGAAAAAAAAGAAATCCTCAAATGGGATCGTAAAACAAGGTAATATATTGTTTTCCACTTCCTAGTTACATACTTGCTGATTAATATTTTCCAGGAATAATGTTCAACAAAAATTTTGGACAGCACATTCTAAAAAACCCGATGATCATAACATCCATGCTCGAAAAATCTGGACTGAGACCAACAGATGTGGTTCTTGAAATAGGTCCGGGTACGGGTAACATGACTATACGTCTTCTAGAACAGGTTAAGAAAGTGGTTGCTTGCGAAATAGATGTCAGACTGGTTGCCGAGTTACAGAAAAGAGTACAAGGAACACCTGCCCAACAGAAACTCCAGATACTTGTTGGAGATGTGCTGAAAACAGATCTTCCATTCTTTGACATTTGTGTGGCAAATATTCCTTATCAGATATCCTCACCATTGGTGTTCAAATTGTTGTTGCACAGGCCTTTCTTTCGATGTGCTGTGCTTATGTTTCAGGAAGAGTTTGCAAAGAGGCTTGTTGCAAAGCCTGGTGACAAACTGTACTGCAGGTTATCAGTTAATACACAACTTCTTGCTAGGGTTGACATATTGATGAAGGTAAGTGTAGACGAAAATTGGTAATTATCTGTTTCAAGAACATGTGCTTGTTCTGACAAAAAATTCATTGGACTGCAGTTTTGTCTGCTGATCATGAATCTGAACTTAAAACTTGTCACTTCAGTCTTCCATTGGAGATACAGCCACTTGATAGTTGGAAAGTCAACTATTTCAGGAACCCACTTTCGTAATGAAAATCTATAAATGATACATCCTTTTCACATTCACTTGATGTTGAGGTAATTTCCTTTGGCATTTCAATTTTTTTTCCATATAAAGTTCAGTTTTCTCAAATTTATATTTTTATCTAGCAAACGATAAAATTGTCGATGAAATTAAATGGATACTTTTACACAAGTCTTGTTTGTTGGCTATGTTGACAATGTTGCAAAATTAAACCAAAAATTAATATGATATGAAATTTTTATAAATATCGAAATGATAAAGATGCTTTTTTTGACATCCACAATCAATTCTATATTTGTAATTTCATCAGTTTGGACTTCCATTGTCTAATATGATATAAAATGATTTGAAATTCCTGAAAGAATTATAACGTTTACGATATAAATTTCATTAGTTAGGACTGCCATTGTCTAATATATAAAATGATTTTAAATCCCTGNTTTCATTTTTCCCCAAATCAACTCGATGGGATTAAAAACACAAAAATAGGGGGGAAGTCTCAATATGGTGTGTCCATACTTTTCAGCAATAATCTCAAGGGCATACACTTTTTCAAATGTTTTTGTCTGTAAAACTTCAAGTAGTTGGTTTTTGGTATAGTTATCTTCAAAATACAAATTTTTATTCACGTGGACTAATTCGTAGCGGCATTATTTCTTTGTATTGGTTTTTTTGGCCTTTTTGTTCGCCGATAGCTTTAAGAATTACTATATCAATTACTTCGACTATACAACTGATATCAAACTTTCTTCAAATTCATTGAGAAAATTTGTCATGTTTAATTTACGCGGATTTTAATGTTTTGCAACAACACACTCACCCACAAATCCTCAATGTTATCATTGTTGGGAAGTTTACAAAATTTAAGAGTGTTTTTCAAATAAATAGCTAACCCTCCTCCCCTGGTCCCTCCGCTCCTGTCCCTTCGCACGACATTGTACCCAGGTAAACAAATATCTATAGTACGACAATTATTGTTCAGCCAAGTTTCACTCAGAGTGATGATATCGAACTCATTTGACAAAATCAAATTTACGAAATCAATATAATGAGCGACCAATGATCTTATATTCAGATGGCATAGATTTGTTTTCATATTTCCAACCTGCTTACATGCCAAAAAGGCCTATGAGAGGAAAAAAGCATATATATACATCGATATCTAATGTACCAAAGATGAACTCAAAAGGTAACCTATCAATCAATTATAATTATAGCAACATTAATAACAATACAATCAATAAATTCAAATAACAACGAACACGAAAAGTTTTTATTTCCTTGACCTCCCAGCTAATCTCTACGATGTATCTGCTCTCTTCAACATGTTATAATTTTGCTTTTTTGCAGAGATAATGATGATACGTTATTGTGCATTGGGAAGAGCTCCTGTTGTTGAAGAGTTCATTGTAGATCACCCCTTCATATTTGCAATTCAAACAAAACATCACGTAACTGCAGTTTTCCTGTTCGAAGGAAAAATCTTGAAACCCGAAGTTCAAGACTAAATGAAAATATAACCTTAAGTGCCTCTCAAATNTGAAGAGGTATCGCAGCCTCGCTTTCAGAAATTATAATACTATTTGTTTTGGCACCTCTCTGAATATTAATGTAATGTTCTTTGGTAAGATTCGTATCAATAATGAGTGCCAAAGCTTCTTCAGGGCTGTATTTTTGTAATGAAGGTATTTCTTTCACATGCTGCATTTTTCTCAAACTCTTTGGTGAAGCTTCGAGAGCAAGCTTTATAACTTTCGCAATTTTTCTTCTTCCCGTCTTCACTAAGCTGGATTCGGCAGCATAAGAAAGTTGCTCAAGAGATACATTGTCGACAAAAGTTCGAACATTTCGTTGTTTTGTGCGCAGAGAACACTCCTCAAAACTTTTTTTTGGTCTGCCTTGGATTCTTTTTCTCCTAGGTGTAACTGCTTCAATATTCAAAAATTGAGGAACTTGGAATTCTTCGCTCAACCACCTTGCATGTTTGTCAAAGAATCGTTCTTGCATGTTGTGGCATTCTCCCCATTTAGACCTCAACTTCGTGATGAAAACTTTTATTTTGATTCTCAATGCTTTTTCTGTTGTTGATGGACAATCCTCAATGTTGTATTTGTCGACAATGTAATCAAACAATCGTTTATTGCACTTAGGTATCGATGACTTGAACAAACTTTCGCTCCTCAGTATCAAGAACAGTTCTTTTCTGGTTATTTTCGGCAACGCCACAGCGCCATCGACTGTCTGACTACCTGTGAAAAATGACGAATTATGTGAAAATGTGGCAAAAAGGGGTGCTAAAAACTATTGCGAACTAAAGTTCAGACACGTGGGTTATGTTTGTTCACTTTTTCTAACCGGAACAATGTGGAACTTTTTTTGAAAATCTAGTCAAACTAAGGCAAACAACAAAAAAAAAGGGCATTCAACGGATATGCTCGAATATTTCACTAGGATATTTCTATAACTACATAATTATATTGAAATTACAATGTACTTACCACAAGGTAAAAAATCCATATTGAAAATATTCCACTTAATGCACTATAACTTCACAAAAACACAACAAATTGACACTACGGTTGGGACAGAACTGATGAGCCGAGCAAGGGTGATGAAAGAACTCGAAGTTTGGCTACCTGTCCCATGGATTAGGGCATTTCTAGAAAAAAACCTAATCTTGTATTGGATATAAGGGATATTTGAGACCGGTTTGGCATTAAAATTTTATTCAAAATAAAACTTTATTTTTTTGACTTTTGTCCTCGTAAATAGGCTGTTTTGCCGTGTGTGCAACGATAGGACACTACTTTTGTGTTTGATAAATTCAAGCTTAAAAGATTTGAGTCAAACCAGTCTTTCACTTTCGTGATGTCATTCTCAATACTTAATTCAATGTATGGTTGTTAGGAGCATGCCATAAAATTGTGTTATCATCAGCAAATAAAGTAAATTTTCCTTGGATGTTAATAGACGATAGGTCATTAATGTAAATTAAGAATCAAAGTGGGCCCATTACCGAACCTTTGGGACGCCGCAAGTAATTTTACCTTCATTTGAGTATTAAGTGGTTTTGACCATCTGGGTGCAATCTGCTAA
>NW_019294339.1:0-18920 GCF_000500325.1 Leptinotarsa decemlineata
CATGCTCTCCAAATGATTAAACCTTCAATTAAATCTTGCTCTATTACACTCTCAAACGAGCGTTCGATCACCAGAACATTTATTATTTTAAAACCTTACTGTCATGTGAATCTTGGGACTTCGTATATCTCAACAACATAGAGTTCGAGACTGAATTTTTAAAATTCTACTCCTTATTTCTCAATCTAATTGACAAAGCATTTCCACCTGTTTTACGAAAAATCAGCAACACCCACCTACCTAAAGGCAAACCCTGGATAACCAAAGAAATCATCAATGAGGGTATACTTCTTCGTGATATTTCCAATCTGAACAGAACTCAATGTGATCAAATCGTTGATGAGCAATACAAAATTATGTTGAAGAATCATAGAAAAAAAAATGGCCATTCAAAAAAAATATTTCAGTAACTAATTTCTTGTAGCTGATAACAAATCTAAAGTTGCCTGGAGTATGATTGAACAGAATACAACATCTAATAATATGAGCAATTGCTTTCCGAATTATTTTGAAACTGATGATGGAACTCGGGTTCGCCTCAGGTGGCCCTGTTATTCTTCAAATCTTCAATGATTATTTCATTGACTCTGTAAATTCTCTAATCAGTGATATTGAGCCTGCTGGTGGAGATCATCACGACATAAAAACAAATGTTTTTTCCATCTTTTGGATGAAACTGAACTTCTTGATGATGATTTTATTGGAACCCACGGGACATATTTCGGTGTATCCTTTCCGAAGCTCTCGTCTCTAAGATATATTCCTCACAGTCGTAGGGGTTGTGGAGAAACATTCTTTATAGTCGTAGGGGGCTGTAGAGAATCAATCATTCCTCAGAGCCGTAGGGGACTGTGTGGTATGGTCAAGTTGTTAGAAACTCAAGTTTCTAAATGCACCAAATGTAAGTTGAACTTATTGATATCATCAAGTCTACATCATCTAAGAACTCTAGTGGTATTGATGATTAACCAGGCAGAGTTTTGTTGAATGTTGCGAAACTAATTATTGTACCACTTACATACCTACTTAATCTCTCTTTCCTTGAGACTACATTTCTCTCGTGTCTTGAACATGCTATTGTAGTGCCTGTTCACAAGTAAAATGATAAGCACTCAATCTCCAACTACGGAGGTATTCCATTGCTGTCTTCATTTTCAAAAATTTTCGAAAAATCCTATCTCAACAGACTTGTATCCTTCTGTAAAAAGTATAACCTACTCGCAAAGAGCCAAAGCCACACAATTAGATATAAATTTCAACTGATGAATGCACTTTTATCCGCTTAAATTTGAGAAGAAACTTAGGAGCGTATTTTGCACACACCTACTCACACACCTACGAAACTGCATAGTAGTAGTCTTCCTCGACCTATTCACTTGACTTAAATGGGCGGAAGCCCCATCATGCATTAAAAACATATCCCTTCTGACGCCCAAAGGAACTTCCTCCAACAGTACTGGATGCACTTCTCTCAAAAATTGAACGTATGCCTCACCATTTAATTGGGGAGGTAGAAAATGAGGCTCAATTAAATCATCCCCAATAATTCCGAGCCACACGATAAGAGGAAACTGTTCTTCTTATGAAAATTAATAATCTTGTCCCGAGAAAAACTGTGAATTCTATCGTCTTCAGAAAGTCACAATTTCTTCTAATCATTTTCAGCATCCAATTGCAGAATTCAAGACGATTCGGAAAGTCTCGCGGTAACAGTGCCTGTACTCGTTGCAGATGGTAAGGGTATGAGAGTTGTTCCTTTAAAATTCTAAATACCGTCATATGATCAACATTTAGCTGGAAAGCAATCTTTCTAGTACTGGTAGTAGGTTGTTCTTCAATCAAATAAAGTACTACTTCCTCAAGCTGTGGTGTTCGTACTTCTCAATGGCGACCACAATCCTGTGTTCTTTTGTCGAATGAACCATATTCTCGTAATTGTTGATGAAGTCGAGCAAATATTTTATGTGAAGGATGCTGCCGTTGAGGATACATTTCAGCATATCTTCTAGAAGCTTCTAACCTAAGCCCCTGCGACAGACCGTAAACGTAATGCATATCAGCCATTTCCTCATTTGTGTATGCCATTTTAATAACAAGTGAATTATTAAAGTAACAAATTAAGAACAGAACAACAACACATAATTAATATCATTTCAATTTCGAAAATTCACAAACTGACAGCGTCATACCAATTTAATTGTCACTATCGCTAATCCTACTAGATAGATTAGTTTCATATTTTCGCATTTATGACGATGTATCTCTGTAGTTGTTTGTAAAATAATTTTTGCTGCGAACTGGTTTATTTTGAGCAAAAAACCTAAGAGACATTTTTTGTTAAGAATGAGACAGGCTATCGGAAATGAATTTTTAAATGGTAAACAAATAATAAGACAAAAAGTTATATTGGAAATAAACTTTTGGGGTTTGCGTTTTCCATCCCTCACAACCATGGGGTGAACCAAATGAATTTCTGGCTAAGTGTCTTTTTGGTAGTACAAAACGTCAGGTTAATTTCAATATTGTTACTTTTTTAGTGCATGTGAAAAAAGTTGTTATACAAATTTTATGTACCCCCTTCAAGGGGCTGTATCTTAGCAAAGGATGCTCCAATGAAATTTCTTTATATGAAAGATCCTATCTTTTTTTTCGAAGAGGAATCACCTCCTCGAATGTTTTACACTTGTTTAGTTACATCCTGTGTTACATTAAGTATTACGGAGAGACTTTAGTGAGTGGACCCCCTTGGGACTCCGTCTCACCCCTTGAGCCTTTTTAGGCCTTTATCCCTTAGCCCACTTGTCGCGCATCAGTCACGTGCTCCTAGTCATCATCGGCAGCTGAGTGTAATTAAATTAAAAAAAGTTTATCTATATGAGATTTGAACAAATATGGCTGAGAATGGTTGATAGTTATAGCGATTGTTTTGTCGGGACCGAAATTGACTCATTGACTTGACCACACTTTTTCATTTCTATAGAATATTAGGGAAATTGTAACGTCATTTCCTTGTAAAAGATGGAAAAATATACTTAGATTTGGGAAAGAATTATTATTTCATATAAAGATGAATGTTCGTAAGAGTGAGAGACAAGTGTGACATAATCGTCGCGAAGAGAGATGGAGATCGAGGTTATACGTTGCTAGCGCGGTTTCGATATTGTCGGTTGTAAAATAAATCGTTGTATATGGGGCAATGTAGCGTTGCTGGTTTCAAAATCAAGTATGGAGGGTTAAGAATACGACTCGATAAAAATTGGAAGCGCGAAAGTGATATATTATTAATAATGAATGATGAATCAGATTTAAGAAAAAATATGACAATTCAACACTTCAACGTCGAGGAGTTACGTATTGTGGAGTAAATATTCGAAAATGAGGAAGACGAAGTATTCGTCCATTTTGCGTGCGTTTCGACCGTTTTACGTGCGTTTATTCGCTATCGTTTCATCGTTATTGTTGTAGCCGTTTCAGTGTTTCAATATGACAGTCATCTATCACTTAACGCGTTTCGCTAACCAAGTAAGCATTATCAGGAAATTACTAAAGTCCATGCTCTGTCATATGAAGGTTCATTTTGCGAATTTTCAGACCCCTGAACGGAACCTTGTGGAACACTTAGCCTAACTTCTGATACAGAGTGGTGTCGGTCAGCCAATCAGAATGGAGGAATCAAATATCGATCGGTTGATTGTGTTAGATGGAATTGAACTGGAGAATGAAGGTCAAATAATAATAATAGTGATGAAACATTGAAACTTTGATGATTTAACATGTATTTCAAAAAAAAATGGCGCAACTGTCAGAAGGCCACTAAGTTGTATATTCACTAATAATAGTCGGATCGTGACCTATAGCACGTTAAATAAAAGGAGACGAATGCATAATGTATCGACAGAGAGAAAGCAAAGATGGTGCAACATATCAGAGAAGCAGTAAGACACATCTTCGTTAATGATAGTTGAATCTCAACGTGCAGCACATCAAATGAAAATGAAACGAATGCAGAATTCATTGACAGAGAAAAAACAAAGATGGCTCAGTATGTCAGAAGGACACTAAGGCACATCTTCGTTGATGCTGATAGTCGAATCTCTGAGTGCAGCACATCAAATGAAAGGGAAACGAATGTAAAATTCATCGACAGAATAATGACAAAGATGGCGTGATATGTCAGAAAGGTACTAAGCCGTATTTTCGTCAATAATAGTTTGTTCTCAACGTGCAGCACGTCAAATGAAAGGAAAAGAAATGCAGAATTCATCGACAGAGGAAAAACAAAGATAACTGCAACATGTCAGAGGGGCAATAAGTTAAAGTTTTTTTAAATCACTATACCTCAAATTCACTGATAATATAAAATAGTTGGTTGAACATTCATCAATAATATATAAATCTTTTCTCAGCTGAATTGCAGTCTGTTACATATATACTAATAATCATGGGCTAATCCTCTATATCCATATCCTCTATATTCGATATTTGAGGGATAGAATTGTGACCCCAAAGAAGAGTTTTGTGTGAATTTAAATTATATAACGCTTGTCATCTTCAGGGCTGAGAGCAATCTTGTATTGGGCGATGGAATGTACTTGATGTTTATCGGATCTAATCATTTGGGTAACACTCATATTCTTTCAATTATCTGAGCAATCCACATAATCATCGGAAGTAATTTCATTCTTCACCACAGAAGAGTTGACCCCCTTTGCGTTCTTGGTAACCACCAAGCATGAGATGATTTGATTAATTTCATACTCATCATAACCATCATTTACCAACTACTGCTGCTTCTTATTGATACCATCCTCCGTCACAACACCCTAGTTGCATACAATTTCGATCTAAGGCCTACATATTCAGTCACCGGAACTGCGTATTTCTCATCTTTCATCATCCCGAAAATCTTTCTATTCACCAAAGAAACGTCAAACTGGTTGTTGGAAGAATATCTGTATCTGTATCTGTAGAGTAGGGAGTGTGAGTGAAAGCCCACAGCACTTAGGCCACATGTGACCCATTGTACATCCTCCCGAGGAGTTGTTCTCTTTGGTCATCGTCCATCCTGTCCTTTCCAGGAAGGTGGACAGGTCACTGGGAGACATCTCCTTTATATCGGCACTTTCTTATTGACCATCACTCCGGACACTCGTATAGAACATGCCTGACAGTTTCATCTTTCTGTTCACACATCCTGCATAGTCGTGTGTCCACTAGCCCCATATTATGGAGGTATTTTCTTAGGTAACAGTGGCTGTTAAGTGTATATTTTTCCTGGTCATTGCCAGATATTTCTTCGGCGCCAGCTTCCCATGGTCGCGCAAGGTGATCCTGGCAAGATTGCATCCTTTGATTCCATCCTATCTCTCTAAGGATTGAGCATGAGTGTAACATTTGGCTAGTTCCGCAATTGTTGAAGTCATCAGGCCGTTGGTGCCACTAGGTCCTAACATTATTAGTCCAGCCGCTTTCTTGGCTAAAGAGTCGACAATGCGATTACCTTTACTCCTGTCGTGCCCTTTAACCCACCTCAGGATGATGTTATTATCTACCGAGGCTTTAGCTAAATCTTGGTGACACTCCAGTACTAGCCCTGAGGTTATACGTGGTCTGTTCAAGGGTCATAGTGCTTGTCTGCTGTCAGTGCAGATTGTTATGTTTTTGCCAGAAATTCATATCTTGGTTATTTCTTTTCTGGCGATTGAGATACCAGCCAATTCTATTTGACCAATGCTGGTACTTTTTGCCGTTCCTTAATGCTTAGGCTTAGTGATCTGGAGTACACTCCACATCCTGTGCCTTCTTTGGTTTTTGAGCCTTCTGTTTATATGCGTATTGCATTTGTAGCATCTGACTGTGTTCTGTTTGATTTGTATTTTTTAGGGGTTATTAAACACAAACCTGAGTTCAATTGCATCACTGGTTGCCTGCAGTAGAAGTTGTGTAGTAAGCGCTTTTCGCCATAGGCCCAGCCCCAATTGATGAATCATTCCTACTTCGAGGTTTACACCAGGGTAAAAGACCCCATGCGCGTCCCACTGTCCTCCGACATTGCTCATATGCCACATTTGCTCTTTTTGGTCTTCTCTGTGTTGGAAGGATAATCCAAAGTATCGAAAAATTTGTAACAATCTTGACGTATGATTTCATAAGGATTCTAATTGTATATTTCATAAATCAGGCTATCTGTATTGGTGTAGAAAATTACACAATTATCTCCGAATCGATGACGCATATAGCCATAATGAAAATCGTATATGGTAGTCTTTGCCAAGTCTAAAATAGTCTGTCCTACTTGTATCGGTTTCTTTAGATATACTTGCAGTTTCCTCAGTTCGACCGCCACCAAATTCTCGTTGAAGATCATGTAAGTTTTGAGTTCTGGTTTAGAAATATAGGTATCGCCTCCGTAGCGACCAGCCCATTTGGTGAGAATATTAATGTTGACTCTTTTTGTAATGTCTTCCATCGTTTTTCTGAATACTGCATTGTTCATTAGCTTGAAGAGGTTTTTCTCAAACTCATTCGTAGCCCTTTTCCGCAAATCAGAATTCAAATCAATATTGCACTTCAACCATGGAGATTTGTTAAATTGAAGTACTCGATGAATTTTCGTGACGACAAGACCATTAGCAATAGCTTGTTTGGTGACGCGATAATGAATCACATATTTCGTTTTGTGACGGAGGGTAGCCATCAATTTAGTGACATTTATTGATTCAGAGGGCTTTTTTGTTTTTGAATTTATATGTTCAGGGCAGTATGGTGAGTCTTTGTGCGAATCATGTAGATGTTTAGAATAGTGCAGATCAACTTTAAGTATATATCCCAAGCCGCTCCCATCGGGTATTAATGAAACGTCAATATTGGTATCGCACCACTTTAACCCATCATATGGTATATACTGAGACAACGCCCGACATTGCCCACCCGTACTGGTTGTTAACGTCGAAATACATGAGTTTTGTGTCAGTATTTGAAGGGTCATAATTATTCAAACATTTATTGTTCGCATGAGCTCTTCTCTTCGAAGAAACTTGGATAAATTCACCTCGAATCCCTCGTTCAACAAATAGAAACATGTCAGGATCCAATTCAACTTTGGTGTGTTTGAGCATCGCATCCCACGTAAGGCCTGGTAGCGTAAAGTAGTGGGCAGGATCCAGATTACTAGTACTGAGGCAGCTCGCACGAAATTGTTCGAACACATCAGCGAGGAGGAGAATATCGGTTTTCATATTTAAATCCACATATTGACCCAAAGTCTGACAAATGAAACTCTTTCACACATCCTGAGCTCGTTGATATAGTCTGCGGGGGCAGGGCACATCTTCTAATTTGGGGCAAGCAAGCTTCATCAAATCTGTCGAAGGAATCAATATGATTATAAGGCATGACCCCCTTTTTAGTAAGTAATTTAAAAAAGTCTTCAGGTAACTCAGAGAACTGAACCATCACATTAGGAAACCCTGTCACGTATCATGCCAACATATCCAGAGATGAATTCATTGAGCGGTAGGAATCGATGTATCGGAACTGCACTGGAGTATCATCCACATGTTTCGTGAATTGATGTACTTTTCTTTCGTGATGGAGACCAGGTCAATCGTTTCCCTTATTCTATATGCAATATTTGTGATGATAAAATATGCACCATGATCACTCGAATTGTGGAAGACTACGAGCTGTACATGACTATGTTTGTAGTTTATATTACACCCTTCGTGCGCGGGGCCACGATAGATGTTACATGGTATTAGATGGTTATGGTCGCGTACTTTCATGTCTTCTGGAGTGAAGGGCAGTGTGTAGCTCTTCGGATCTCAACTTGTTGTTCTACAGTCATATCGATGTCGTATGGACACCAAAACACTTTAGCCATATCTTCAGCTAGTTGACCCATCTCATCAGGGAACCATTGCATACAATCCTTTCCACGATATGCCCTATAGAAGGATAGAGTGTCATCGTATGAGCACTTTGAGTAGTAAGCCACATCTGCTGGAATATGATGTTGAGGTTTTTTGGATCATCAGTAGGTTTCAAAACGGATTCTACGTCGGCATATACGACGAAAGGGGCCCTTTCCTAATTTTTATGTTTTTGAAGTTAAGAATGTTTTGACCCTCCTCAGGCATCTTGATGGCTGTTTCATTGATTCTCTGACAATCCTCAGTATTTCTCTGTAGTTTTTCTTGGGATCGAAAGTACTACAGGCAGCGATCACAAAAGTACTTTCGACCATGTCAACTGTTTGAATAAGAGACTTGATAATAATAATAATGATAATAATTGTTTTCATTGATAGGTTCATACATAAGTAATCAGTACATACATAGCTCTTATCAAATGGCAGGATTCATTTTTCGCCCATGTCCACACATGGATAAAACTTGCTCTTCCATCCTTGTTCTTCATTCAGTGACAATGATTCAGAATGGTTGTACGTTGAAAAAATCAAAGGTATAATTGATATTCATGTAATGCGGCCATTCTTCAGTGAGTCGTTCCCTAACGACTTATCAAGTGCTTCAGGTTGAATACCAAGGTAAAAACCTGTTCTTTCAAATCTGGTGTTTCGAAGTCTCCGAAGCATCTAATAATAATAGAAATAACAAAGATGGTGGTGAAGTTGCCATATTCGTTAACTCTTATCAGAACTACAAAATATCTCGCTTAATTGATTTGAAAGGGTTATATTGTTAGGAGTGATAAATTTTTTGGGAAAGAAAGTTTTTGGCTTTCTACTACTCCATCTGATACAAAAAAATGGATGAGAGAATCTTCCAAAGAAAGGAAGGAAGNTATTGAGCCTGCTGGTGGAGATCATCACGACATAAAAACAAATGTTTTTTCCATCTTTTGGATGAAACTGAACTTCTTGATGATGATTTTATTGGAACCCACGGGACATATTTCGGTGTATCCTTTCCGAAGCTCTCGTCTCTAAGATATATTCCTCACAGTCGTAGGGGTTGTGGAGAAACATTATTTAGAGTCGTAGGGGGCTGTAGAGAATCAATCATTCCTCAGAGCCGTAGGGGACTGTGTGGTATGGTCAAGTTGTTAGAAACTCAAGTTTCTAAATGCACCAAATGTAAGTTGAACTTATTGATATCATCAAGTCTACATCATTTAAGAACTCTAGTGGTATTGATGAATTGCCAGGCAGAGTTTTGTTGAATGTTGCGAAACTAATTATTGTACCACTTACATACCTACTTAATCTCACTTTCCTTGAGACTGCATTTCTCTCGTGTCTTGAACATGCTATTGTAGTGCCTATTCACAAGTGAAATGATAAGCACTCAATCTCCAACTACAGAGGTATTGCATTGCTGTCTTCATTTTCAAAAATTTTCGAAAAATCCTATCTCAACAGACTTGTATCCTTCTGTAAAAAGTATAACCTACTCGCAAAGAGCCAATATGGATTCCAAGATGCTACTATGTTTTATCCAAATTTGAAAATGGCGAAAAATCGATCAGTATTCTATTTGATTTGTCACGTACACTTGATACCATCAAGCATCAACTTCTCCTCGACAAACTTTAGGACATTTGAGTTCGCGGCCAAAGTCTGAAATGGATTAGGATTTATCTGATTGACAGATCACAATTTGTTAAGGTAAGGCTCAAATCGGGAATATATCATTCTGAAAATCATAACATCTCAACAGGTGTTCCCCAGGGTAGTGTCCTGGGTACTACTCTCTTTCTCTTATTCGTCAACGGCATCTCTAATATTAATCAACAACATTGTATTGTATAGTTTGCTGATGACACGTCCTTTTTATTGAGTTCTTTTTCTTGTGAAGGGTTATCTGACCAGGCTGATATTGCATTTGCTAATGTGCTTGATTATTGGGCCAAAATCGGCCTCGTTCTGAATAGCAATAAATCAAATACCATTGTTTTTTCGCTTAGACTGCAGTTTATATTTGAGTTGAGTCCTCTGACGTTACAAAAATCGATTTTGAAATCACCAGTGGGCTGCTTAGCAACTGCAGTTTGTTGATTGTGGTTATCGAATAACTTCTGCAGGATGATGCCTTCGAATCAGCCCCCACCCGGAGATCCGATTGAGAATCTATTTCACCTCCGGTGTATTTTGACCCTAGGATCGTCATCATGCAATTTTTCCTTATATTTCCAGCCTTGAAACCGTAAACAGCCAGTACAGCATCGAAACGTTGGCCTGAAAGCAACTTCACGCTGCCTAAGCTATTGCAATGGTAACTCACCGGGCGATGACGTGTGAGACTACCATCTACCATTTTTAATTGAACATTGTAATAACAAATATTTTATAGCACTTGCAGAGAACTTCCCACTTTTTCTACAGATCATGATGAGTGAAGGGACTTTCGTTCATTTATTTATGATCAATAATAGAATATGAAACTAAGAATTTCGTTATGCTATCAAGACTATTCATATTTTATCCATATGAAATTTCTATAAATTTTGTCATCATTTTCTACCTATTAGCATTGACTTCCTGCATTTTCACAAAAGCAAACAGTGAATTATTTCGAAAAAATGCTCCACAATCAGTGGGAGATTAACCGACTGAGCTTGTCGAATCTTTTTGATGTCGATAAGTGAAATTTGGAACCTCTAGCGGTATATGAATCCATTGAAAACACTTTTCTCATACCAGAACAAAAATAATATCTCTTGACGCCCGTTTCGCTAACCAAGTTAGCATCATCAGGAGAAAAGTCTTAGTTATCAAGAATATAAGTTTTATTCTAAACTACCTGACCCTACTTGTAGAGCCCTCGACATGTTTTCTCCAACAGAGTGAGTTATTCGGATGAAGAAAACCGACTTCATCACAAGCCACGGTACGAACTTCAGTCATGTGACATAATTTGAAATATGAAATTTATGAAAAATATAATTCATTTGTTTTGTTTGGTTTTTGGGTTTTGCCGTGGTCTTCTTTGGTTATAATCTCCAAACGTTTCGACTGCAACTGCGGCGTTATCTTGAGTCGTATGGTCGAACTGTAACTTTCAGTTGACACGTCAAGAAGAGTACATCGACCACGCCATTGAAGTTGACTGCCGCAGTTGCAGTCAGAACGTTTGGAGATTATAACTAAAGAGGCCACGGCAAAATCCGGAAACCAACGAAAACACGAAAACATTGACGCCAGCCGTGAAAGCCTACATTCCTACATAATCCATTTATTGACTTGGATAAATATTTTATCAAGTTACTTATATTTTCACAGAGGTTTTCACAAGTAGTTTGACTTCACTTTCATACACTGAAACAGCCAGTCGTTACTAAGACTTCAAGATATTACTTTCGTCCCAACAGGTAACCTAATACCACTGGAAGATTGTCATCGCAAGTTCTATTCAACCACAGCCTACCACCCCAAATTTATATAAAAATTGTTTAGCATCACGAGATGAAGGGTGATGTCTCTAACAAACTGACCCTAATTATTATTCTTCTCCAATCAGCATGAAATATTAATCGTTACGAAATGAAAATTATACTGAAAAATAGTATCTCTATAGGGTTTCTGGGCTATCAGTTGTGTTCCAGAAGTCCCTTGTACCTGAGGAACCTGGGTCACAAGTGCTGGCCCAGAAATCCCATACGTTTTCGCAGCCACCTAGAAATACCGTAAGATTTCTGGCTGGCCTACAAACACCACATGAACTGGCTGGGCTGGAAGCCCCATGGATTTCACAGTTATTTGACTCTGATAATGGAAAACAGTTTCCATCCCTCGTAATAGAACCGCGGTAGCCTTGACAAGATGCCTGTGCGTTAGCTCTGCGATAACGCTCCATCTTGATATACATTGCAAAAAGTTGGTTATATCTCATATGATTGTGAACTGTTTAGGAATTGATAAAATTGACAAGGTGGTGAAATAAATGTATATTTGTGAAGTAAGATTATATGATTTAGGTGAAAAACTTATGCTAATCTATTCTAACGGTTTTTCAGAATGATGAGTTTTTGATTTTTTTAACATTTGTTTTCAAATTTCAAAGTGTAATCAATTCTCACCCTTGTGAAAAAAGAAAATAAATAATCCAAAGGAAAACTAATTGAATAGAACTGGCCGATACTTGATGAAAATCCATATTAAAACTAATTAATACAGTTTTACAAAAACCGCGACACGTGTTTCGCTGTAAGATAGCTTTCTCAAGCATAAACTAAAAGTTACTTCCAAATTACAACCATATTATACTTTAATCTGAAATCGGTCAGGTATGAATTCATTAACTATATCAATAAATTTTTGGAAAGTGAATATACATAACTATTTTTATCTGGAAATGAACAGATTCAATAATGGCGAATTATTCAATTCAATTTGATAGTTCATAAGATATTGAGAGTTTTTGAATTTGTTTATGAACAAGGTGAGAAATGTTTATTTTTGAAAACATTGTTTTGAGCTGGTTGCCTATGCAATCAGTGGCTCATATATTGTTAAAATGATTAAGAATTTCTGTTTCCAGATGAATGATACTTTGTAAAAATGAATCTGGAGGCATAAATAAACTTCCAAACTGTTTGGCTTTTGTATTACCGACTGCTTCGAAATAACTATATACATTTGTTTCATTCAGTGTGGTACTAGCCGTCGTGGCAAAATTTGTACATTTTTCCAAAAGATATCCACAAACATAGCCCAAGCTATTGCCTTCGGCAGTAACTGGAGTTCTATAATTATTTAATTTGTTGTATATTCATAAAATTTCAAAAAGTCACCGAAAAAATGGTTTCGGCTACATTTCAGCAGATGAGGAATATTAAAAAAGTGAAAAATATTTTTTTCTCATCAACAAAGAAATATGGCTGCTCTACAGTCATTTTGATATATTTTCTGGTGATTTTATGAAAATTAGAACCTAAATCTGAAATGATACCCTTAACTCCTTATCCAAGTTTTGATGATAGCCTAACAGCTTCAATCACAATACTTTTCATATCCAGTATTGATGTGGATCAATTGTTGAAAAAGTATGCAACAGTTTGAATGTATGCCTTTTGCCATGACTACCAAAATATATTATTCTGCTATAGAAGCCGTTTTCTTGTTCAATGGTTCCTCAAAACCAACTATTTTATCCCATGCTATATTGTAGAATAAGTGTGACATGATGCTCATTTCATCGAAACAAATGGTATTAATAGATTGAATCGGAATTTGATAAGAGTAAAAAAAGATGTAGTTTTTAGCAAAAGTTTATTTAGTTTGGTTTTGAATCGTTTTTCTGAAATAACTTTTTTATATTATTGGGTTGGTGGTTGCAAATATAAACTTCAGTATAAAATACAGATTTCTTAGTTTTGGGTTGCCTAGTTTGCTAATCATGAAGTGTGTCTATCGAATGAAATCCTAATGTTTTTTGTTATTGATGACAGAATGAAAGAATATACATATTTGCTATTTATAGTAAATTATTTGGAACATTTAAATGGAAAGTAGGCTCCAAAAAACCTTTTTTGGATCGTAAAGTTCAATTTCATCAAATTTATTTCATAAAATATTTTTTAATATTAATGACCCCACTATTATGGTCTATAACAATTTATTCTATAATTTTCGTTATATGTTCATTCCTTCAATCTTACATAATAAATACTAGAAAAATATTCCTTTTTTCGTCAGTTGGAAATCGAAAAAAATTATTGCCGACAATACCCTGCAAATTACAGCAACCCACAGCTCGACACTTGTTTATTTTGAAACTAGACACAAAATTTTCATAAATACAGAATCACCACTTACAACGAATCACTTTGTAATACTATTCCTTGCCTCAATTTGGCTCGCTTGGTAAACGCCTCAGATTCAGTCGGTTGTGCTGTAGGTTGGCCGCGCATAAAATTTGAGATGGGGAATCTTAACCCAAATATGGCTGAGAGTGAACTTACTTGTGTTTACTCCTATACGGTGCCGATAGTGTGTGTAGCATGGTGACAGCGGCATGGGCGGAGGTGTTTTTTTTGTGTGGAATGGGGATTTATGCGAATTATAATTGTATTTCGGCTATGGAATGTGGAGGTAGATTGGGGTATACTATAGTATACGTGGGCGAGAGATGATATTACTTGTCACCATTATTGAAAGAGAAAAAGCCATGTAATGTTACTGATTATCTCCTAAATTGTGAATGATCGCGTATCGATCCAATAAGGTTGGAACTGTTGTGAATAGAGGATATAATTGAGACAAAATATCTGCCGAGTAGTAGTAGCGTTCTGATTGGCTGTCAAGTGAAAAACATTAAAAAAAAATAAATCATTGGATGTGTTGGAGCAATAACTCTATGCTAATTGATGTGTGTGCTATATTCGCAGATGCCTCAGAGAGCGGTGAAATCATACAGTGATTAGTCTGTGCAGAGAAACCCATAAAACTTGATGTTTATGTCACAACAATTATGACTACAGAGAATATTGTAAGATGATTCAAACCATCTCAAATCAAAATGCTTATACTGAAGAAGCACGGTCTCAAATAATTGTAGAATGAGCTTCGTGCATCATTGAAGCTGATCGTTGCCTCATACCCAAGAGATTGGCCATTATGGACAGCAACAACTTATGTTCCTACTACTACAATTTGATCGAGCGTACAGTCAAATACTTTTGAGGCAATACAATGTCGAACTTGGGTGGCTAGAATACATTTTGTAAGGTATATCCTGAGAGCGAGATTCTCAGTGCACAATATAATTCAATGCACATTGCAATGAATATCCTTATTATCATATAGCTAATGTTGTAAATAATTCAATTATTGAAATTGTTATTATTTTTTCATTTTCATCTGTTTCTGTTGAACTTTTTTTACTGAGAAAATGCACCGTTAGAAATTCATTGTTATCGAAAATGTCTCGACTAAGGGAAATTTGGAATTGAAATCAAATTTCTCATGCCAAATCTGGTATGACATTCTTTTATCAATTTCTCCACTCGATATTCCTGAACTTGGTGTTATTGGATGATTTGTAGTTGTTTTTGCTGAAAGTTGTGGCTTTGACGCGCCCGTATTTATTTCAATGAAGGGGCGTAACCACATCGATCATATGAATTGAAGCACTCTCATGGCATCTCGTGCAAGAAAGCCCGTTTCAGCAATCGAGAGTGCACAAAGATTTTTTCTATTGTACAGATTGATCATCAATTTTGTAAATTCTCAGTTTTGCAAAATTGGATGCTCGGCACATATCATAAAGTCGCGATTCGTATTGTGTTATTACTCTAAGTATTTCGAATTCAAGTATCTATCCAAAATCCGAAGTGTCCAACACGTTTTGAATATTCAACGAAGATGCATCTTAGACCCGTTTGTAGCCCCCAATTGGGAGATATTGTATCTTCACCCACTCATATAGATTATTGACGTCAGTCGGTAGCCGATCGGTTCAACGTGGGTTATTTGTTCACTCAGTGAATCGGCCGATGTGTTAGTCGATGGTTCAAGCCGCAGGCTGAACGCTCTATTTTCACTTGTTATCGTCTAACCCGTGTTAGGAATCACACGTTAAAAAATAAAACATTGTTAGTACTTAGCTCGCACAAGTTTCGACTTCTGAGGGTTGTCGTTCATAGGGGTGCGATAGCTGGTTCACAGAAAAAACATATTTTAAACATATTTTAAACATATTTTAGAGTTCATCAGATATTTGGACGGCTATGATAGGTAGTATTCGTTAATGAACTCATTTCTGGCTTTGGAAAATCAATTACAGTATTGACTTTCGATGAATAGTTACATGCCAATATTTTTGAGAATATCAAGTTTACACTTGGTGTATTTAAACATACATGATCACGTAAATTTGGGAATGGTAGGAAACCAAGGCGGATTTAGGTCGTACGTACTGTGACCAATGTTTCGAAAAATCTCGAAAATATCCATCAGGAGCAAAATGTTCGACTTCATATACGAATCCGACTATTCGCTCCATGGTAACCACTCTATAGGGGTCTTCCTCCTCAGATAACGGTGACAGTGAATGACGTCTCCTCACACTAAAGCTCGCCTTCAGAAGTATTTATCCACTTACACTGTACTACACCCACACCCCATAGTCGACTTACCATTACACTCCTCATAAACCCCCATCTAACACAAAAACACCTCCGCCTATGCTGCCCCACTATACTACACATACATTCGATATTATATCATAGCGTCAGCTTAGAGCTAAGGCACTGAACTCTCAAAAAGGACCCCGCGGTTTGATTCTGAGCGATGGAACGATGGTATAGTCATAGTCGAAGTAAACGATATTGTGCATATTTGAAGTGACGGCACGCTCATAGGCCAAAAAAAACAGTACATAGAAAGCCGAACTAGTCCATGTGGACAGCAGACTTGGCGGTTCGTATTGGATAATTTTCACTAACAGAGTTTAATGATTGACTAAAGAGTCATAAAATTAAATTTGAAGTCATGTTACGGTGACGACAATAGAAATCGTGGAATGTTATCGCCGTCGTTTTCAGTTCAGCAACTGATCGCGATTCGAGTGTTGAAATTCGAATTAGTGCAGTTATAATTACTTGAAATTTTTGTTATCTGCTTAAAATGTGGCGTCCTTCGACAAGTACTAATAGTAATAACGAGTGTGATAACAACGCAGACTTTTTCCAGTGCAGAGATTCCAGTAGCGATTGTGAAAAATGCGAAAAAGATATACCAGTTATTAACATTCGGATGCATTTGAATATTGGAACAAAAATAGTATGTTTTGATGTTTTTGCGTCTTTATTTGTAATTTTCTATTTTTATTAGTATTATTATTGTTGACACGACTTCTAAGCGCGCATGCTCACGACTCGATTGAAGTATGCTTATCTATCTAAACCATATCATAGAGACCTACCTACGATCTCATGCTAAGTACGCTACTTGAATCGCTATTATTTTTGCTAATTACTTATTTCGCCGTGTGTGCTCTAGACTCTGTGTCATCTTCGACTGTTTGGTAACTCATTTTAACTTCCCGTTTTGTTGTACAATCCAGTGAAGCTGAAGAAGGGATTTGTGCGAGGAATTCGGTGAGTTCGCTTTATGCCACAATTCTTACAGTCCACTCTTGTTTTCATTTTTATCATTTTTTAAGTATTCGAAGACGCGACAGATGTATATAAGAATCTAAATCTCAAGTTTGGTTTCGTGAAACAACCTATTACAAGCAACATCAGATTTGACCGAAATTCCTTTCTGAACTGTACGTAAAGTAGTCAAAAACAAACCTTATGAACGCAAGACGCGATGTGATACAGGATTACCAAAATCTTTAGATGTTCATCTAATAAAATCATTGAAAAAACAATATACGACTGTTACAAAAGCAATGAAATTCCTACAACTGAAATCATAAGGAATAAACTGAATACTTCCAGCCATAACGTGAGCTGCTGTGACAAAACTCTTCAGAATTGGATAAAGAAACTAGGATTTACATTTAAAATAATAAACAAACGTCAAGCAGTTATGGAAAGCAGAAGAATAGTGGAATTGCGTAACAAATACATAACTGCGAGCGCTTTCGACAGCTGGTCGTACTGTCATCATCTAGGCTCTACTCAAACTGAACGTGTCATCTTGTTGTATGTCCTTTTATACGGTCCGAACGCCTCACTGCAGGTACTCCAGTACTTCAGGTAAATTTGCCGGTATTTGGAATACATCAGGTACTATTTTTTGTGTTGAATCTTCTCTAGGAGTGTGTATTGATTTGTTTAATATATTGAATGTTAGGTCTTGTTGTGTTTTGATTCGTATTTGTTCCTCAATGAGTACTTTGTGACTGTTAAATTTATGGATGTTTAAGTTTTCCCAAATGTCCATGCGGTTTCCCTTATTGACTTGTTTTATTAGTTTTATGCTCTCTGGTGGGGGGAAATTATGTTTGTTTTGTATGACGTGTGTTGCGAGGTTTGATTGATATGTTATTGGGTTTATGTAAGCCTTCTTGTGCTCGTCATACCTTAGGATCAGTTTTTTTTGGTTTGGCCGATATAGAATTTGTTGCAGTCCGAGCATTGTATGCCGTACACCCCGTTTAGGTTTTTGTCTTCTTCTTTTTTCATAGCTGTTTATTTTTTATTTTCGTATTTGGCTTGTATGTAATGTTGGTTTTCAGGGTTTTGAAGATGTTTGTTAGTTTTTTGGTATGGTGTCCTACGTACGTAAATCTATCATCTATTGTCTTTTGGGTGTATCCAATAGCTGGGCTGTTACAAAGAAAACTCTTTGTTATATGTCAAGCTTTCGGTGTATTTCACACCTTCGTCAGGACAACTACAATAATAAGATTATATATCTTGTGAAAAATAATATAAATTTGGAGAACTTACTAACGTGAGAATAAAATATAAAATGGTTCAAAAACAGATAGAAAAACATTAAATAATAATAATAATAATAATAATAGGTCTTTATTCCCATAATGATACATTAAATGAACGGGAAAGGCTGACAGTTGATAAAAATTTTTGGCTGACAATGTCAAGTAGGAAAATTCTGAATGATACTCGAATTACTAGATCTTTTATTTTCTTTCTCATATTTAAGTAGGTACGTGTAAATTTTGCTAAGACTATCAATATCAGTTCGTTTATTCATTGAATGTTCTTCGTTATTAATATGTATCATTTCCAAAGATATTCTTCTAGTTGTATTGGTTTCTCTATCTAAAATATTTGGATTTTCAAAATTCATTTTATAATCCTCCGAATTAACATGTTCTGTTAATGCACAAGAATTAACATTTCGTCTACAGTCGCTCTTATGGGAAGTGATGCGACTACTTAGAGGTCTAGATGTTTGTCCTATATATGTTTTAGAACAATCCATACAAGAAATTTTGTATACTAAATTGGATTTTTGTTTATTTGAAATTGGAGCTTTT
>NW_019294340.1:0-26368 GCF_000500325.1 Leptinotarsa decemlineata
CAAAATAACGTCCTATTGAGTACGTCAAAATGTCGTCATTTTGGGGTCACATGACGTCAATGACCATAAATGACCATATATTGACGTACAAATGACGTAAGCTTGTTACCTGGGATACATACCACCACCATGTCCAATTTTCTGTAATGTCATTTATTCTAATAATTGTAGAATTTATTCTTTCACTACAGTTAGATAAATAGATTTACGTTCAACCTCCAGTCATTTGCAAAATTTTGGCATGTTCAATACCTCCCACCATCGAAACTGGTTCTAGGTCTCAGGTCATATATCCCGCCAACCTTCACTACAGTTTCATAATAACAGTAACAAATCAATTTGTTTGACGATTTAGTCCAACTACCATATAGCGAAACGCGTCTCAAATAAAATGTATTGTAAAAATTGTATAATAATTATTGTGATATCGATATAATTAGGTATTTTCCTTAGTGTATACTCTCTCACCAGTACATGTGCTGAAATAATTTTCTTTTCAAGAATGATATTCAAGATGTCTTCGGACGGGACAATGTGATGTGGAATATCATTATTTTTGTAAAAGAGTCTTCAATGAACCTTCAAAGAGTTTTCTTTTCACTTACAGCGAAATATCATAGTGGCGACAACAATGAGCGTTATCGATTAGGATAAAACAGATGAAATCGGAAAAGCATGAGTGTAATAAAAGTAAAATGGTGTCTTTGGGTCAGTTTCAATCCCCTCAAGCCTCATCACCTTTCTGCTCTTTGTGCAAGATCACCCTTTCAAATGTAACGAACCGTGTAAAGATTAATTTTTGAAAACTCAAAAAATATATTTTCCACATGCTTCAGCACACTATAATCCGGACATTGCTTTGATTTCAACGGTGAATGCGTCAAAGTAAGGGCTAGGTGCAACGCTGACCCATAGGTTTCCTTCTGGTATCGAAAAACCAAGAGCGTCTGTATCTAGATTATTATGAGATATCTGAAAAACGATACGGTCGAATAAATAAGGAGGCATTATCTATAATTTTTGGTGTATAGAAATATCATTCTTACCTACAGGTTCGTAAATTTGTACTTAAATGCGATCATTAGCCTCTGGTGTCGATTTTTGGACCAAAGAATGGTTTACCAATCATGACCACTGATAGGTTACAGCGCTACGCAATATTTTTATATTCCTATGATTTCGAAATTCAGTTTATAAAGTCGAGACTGAGGCTTCCAATAACAGATGTTGAACAGAAAATTACGGAGGGGCCCATTCTCATATTAGATTATTTGGGAAAAAACAACTATATCCTGTGATCGGATCAATTTCGATGCCTATGAACTTGAAATATTAAAAGATGGAATTCTGAATACTGAGTATTCTTGTGTTAAAATATTATAGTGAGGTTGGAATATCTTTCAATTCATGTATTTACTTAAATGAGTCTGAATTATTTCATGATTATTTTCTATATTTGACACATCTCCCCTCCACGTTGAAGCTGGCCCCCAGCTTTCTGTGTGGTAACGAAAAACAAAAATAACAAGTTGAAATTCAAATGAAAACTCACAACTTGATAAAAATATCTTGAATAATAAAAAAAAACAATGGGTTTAAAATATGATTATAAACATCAATTACAAACTACATGTCCTATAAAAGTTAGAAAAAACTATATTGTCCAATTGATTCTGCAACTATGAGTTCCCACACTAATATTTTCATAGTCCGACACTGAACTTTATCTGTTTTTGTGTCACTCCACCAATCTGTCTGCACAGCGTTCCGTGTTTTGGTTCTGATTCTGTTTTGGTTGACGGCTGCTCGGCTACTACAACTCGACTGGATAGAAACATTGGCAACGTAGTAGTGGACTGAATTGGACTGGACTATAATTACGTATTACGTTGTGCTTTGAGTTTTTTCGTACTCGCAGAACTTTTTATGGTTTCTGTGAAATGTATCTGTCATTCTGTTTCATGCCTATTCTCTCAATTGTCTATAGAGAAGAAGAAGAAGAGTTACGACTTGACATGACATACAAATAATTTGATGAATATATGAATATAGTGGCATTTTTCATTTACTGAAGTAATTTTCTGATTGATTCGGCCGTTACTTGATGAAGATCCATAGTAATTTCACAAACTACACTTAAACGATTTGATCTCCACTAACTTTATTGAAAATAATCATAACATGTTTCGCTAAAACATTAGCTTTTTCAAATGATTAATACATCCAAGCATCCTTACATTCATATTTATATACTACAGGTAACCACAATCGAGACTACCTGTAAGAAATTACCTGAATCTCTACATCACATACCTGCTCGATTATGCTTACCTAAAGCAAATTGCCTACCATCTACATCAATAATAATTCTTTATGGGTTTTTAAGAAAACAAGTTCAATAATGGTGATCTATTCAAATCTAATTGGTCATTCATTAGAATATTTGAATTTTTAAGTTTATTAATTTCCATTGCTTCTAAATGATTCAGTTTGAAACCTTTATTTTCAATGTGCAAAATTTNTGTCGCAACTCAGTTCTCGCTTGGCTATTTACGAGAGGATTTTTATTTGCTGTTTCACCCATTCATTCATTCATCCAAAATAATGAAAGAACTCATTTGAAACTTAATTAAATATTTATTGTGAAGAAACAGAAAAAAATAAACTCACACTCAAATGTTAATAAAAATAATACATTAAAACAATCAAAAACTTACATTATACTGCCACCCAGCAGGATCGAAGAGAAGGGGATGTGCTGCATTGCTGATGATCAATCGATACTCAAATGAATACTGTCTATTGTCTGTTAACTGATCTTGACCTCCCTCAATATTTATAAAGAATTATACGCTGACATTGCGACTTTGATCCGGTCACTGTAGAGGTAAAATGCACAGCATGCAATCTGTGCCAAGTTTGCGTATTTGGAGATTGTTTTATATTCTATATCCTGTGATCGGATCAATTTCGATGCCTATGAACTTGAAATATTAAAAGATGGAATTCTCAATACTGAGTGTTCTTGTGTTAAAACATTGAAGTGAGGTTGGAATATCTTTCAATTCATGTATTTACTTAAATGAATCTGAATTATTTCATGATTATTTTTTATATTTGACAATACTAATATTACTTTCGAAGGGTGTGTAGACTTATCAAACGTGTCTGATCATTATATGATATTAGCTACACTTGAGAGTCCTAAACCAATAAAACCAACAAACTTTATCATATATCGAAATTATAAAAATATTGATACTGCCGGCTTCAACAGGAATTGTCAGAATTTGAGTTGCAATGACATCCTCTAACTCCGCAATGTCAATGAAAAATTGGAGCTATCCAATAAGCTAGTTCTAGGCCTGGCTAATAGGTATGCTTTCCTGAAAAAACTATTTATCCATAAGAAACCCTATACGCCATGGATAACTGATGTTATAAAAATCATGATGAATTATCGGGACAAAGCCAAACGCAAATATCTTAAAAATAAAACACTAACTAACCTCGAATATTATGAACAGCTTAGGAACTACACTTACCAATAAATCAGAAGAGAGAAAGAGGCATATATATATTTCCTTACCTCACAATCAGAAAATATTCTGGCAAGCGGCAAATAATCTGAACTCCACCAAAATCAAACATCATACCATTCCTGAGCAGTTACTAGACGTCGACAGTTTGAATAGTTATTTTATAAATAGCTCTAGTAATTCTAGTTTACCAGGTACAACTATAATCGACTATATAACTATTATAATAAACTGCTCTATTGATTCTTGTCAATATCCTGAATTGTGGAAAAAATCTATTATTTTACCAGTAGCAAAAACAGCTGCACCACCAGATTTTAAATATCTGAGACCTATCAGCATCATTCCTGCACTCTCGAAAATCATCGAACGTCACGTTCACCCCCAAATCAGTAACTATTTGAAAGCAAATACTTTACTCAACTTGAAACAATCTGGGTTCAAAAAAAACCATAGTACAAGCACTGCACTCATCAATATCGTAGATGATGCAAAAATGGCGATTGAAAATCAAAAAGTTACTTCTCTGGTACTTTTGGATTTTTAAAAAGCCTTTGACACTATCAGTCACCCCGTATTGTTATCAAAGCTCCGATATCTAGGTATATCCTCTAGTAGTGTCAACTGAGTGAGAAGTTACTTCGATTCTCGATCACAGTGTGTATCTGTAATAAAAAACGAATGTATAGTCAGATCCTCTATGAAAACCATTGAATGAGGAGTTCCATAAGGATCTATTTTGGGGTCAATTTTTTCCTCAATTTATATTTTTGACATGGATTGTTACATCAATACGTTAATGATTCTCAGATGGCTTTTCAATTCCCACCCAAATATTATAGAACTGCAGAAAATAACATAAAAGAAGACCTAGAGGCGATTAAAAGATATTCTGACCAACTGTTTGAAAATTAATCCAAGTAAATCCCAAGTTTTGTTCATTGGCACCTCAAGCGCACTTTCGTATTTAGAACAAACAAATATGCAAATGAAATTATCGAATGATATAATAAATCCAGTGAACGTAGTCAAAAATTTTGGCGTTTATTTGGATAGCTCCCTAACTTTCTCCAAACACATTTCCCAAAAACGGAGAATTGCTTTTATGAGACTGGAACACTTAGATAACTATAAAAATAACTCTATTTCAAAATATTGTAAATGAAAACAAGCCAATCTACCTCGCAAAAAAGCTCAAGCTAGACAGTCATGCACACAGAACTAGACATCATAACACAAATTTTGTCTTACCAATTCACAGGACCGCTTCTCATCATAAATCTTTTACTTGTGTAGCCGTACAATGTTGGAATAGTTTATCTATTGAAATAAAAAAAAAGAAAAAACAAAAAATCAAAAAAAAAATCAAACTCAAACTACTGAATAAACAAAGACTCTTCAGATGAACTCTTTTCAAAGCAAAACTGCAATAGAAAAACTGATAATACGATTTTCTATATACATATGTACTGTCTAGTTACAAATATTTCAAAGAGCAATATGTATAAGAATTCTTCAATAATTTCATTTCTATTCTTCTTCTTCTTTTAGTTTTTTTTGTGTTACACTTATATGCTTTCATTACTCATTTGTATACAAATATTTGAATTTGTTACTACCACAAAATTAGCTTAGGTATTTTTGTCTTGTGTTATGAAAAAAACCGTTTTTTTCCCAGGGAGAAGTGGAAGAGCAACTACGTTGAACTTCTCTCCTTTTTGCCCTCATATTTATCGAATTTTAAATCCAATGTATCCGACATAATTGTGATAAATTATTTGGGTGAATAAACGTATTATTATTATTATTAAATGTCATCCCAAAAGCATGCTTGACAGCGATATCGGTTGTATAGGTGAATCGAAAATCGAACATGAAACGGAAGCTGAGAAATATAATTTTCATGCCAAAACTGACTATGGAGCTACCTGAACAGTCAATAGACATTCGCCTTTCACGTGCACGATTGCTCATTGATACAGGACCTCAACGAAATGAGCGAATCAATATTCTTACAGATAACCCGGCTAAACTCAACTCATTGATGAACCCAAGAGTGACTCCAGATTGGTCTAGGAATGCCGTGAAGAATTAAATAAACTGGCGGAGGGTAACAGATTGACTTTATACAACTAGCCATACTAGTTGTCGATTTCTTTTACTGTTTGACTGCCTGAGTGACACTAAGGATACTCAATACAGGTCTTTCACGTTCTCTGTTGATACTCATGTTCTCTGTTGAAGCTTCTTCCATTATAATTTGCAAAGAGCGATTGGTCTTGTTGACGATACGGAGGAATTTTGTTCCATTTCATCTCTATAGGAGTCCGGAACAACCAAAGAATGAATAGAATTATTATCAAACTTTGGGCTTGGTAATGCTGTCCAATTATTGAAAGCGTCACTTGAAGCACTCTTTTTGATATTATAATTTTGAGTTGGTGATCGATAGTTTTTGTTCCAGAATATGCATCTAATGGAAAAAATGAAGACTTGTGCGACCACGAGCAGCTTTTCTTTTCGCGGATACACCCCCTCACCCCCGTCTACGGCCCCCTTACCGACGAAGTTCCACGGCAAAGAACTCATGATGAATAGCATACGAAGTGCGCCTAATCTACCGACTCACCCCAAGTCCCGTTTGAAAGAGCTGCACCTCCCCGTCAGAACTCTGAGGGGCAGATCGCCAACAACAAGTAGCGACATTCTACAAATACAAGGAAGCGCTTTCGAAATAGAGTTCAGTGAAAAGTCAAATCAATCAATATCAGAGTTCAAAGGACGACCCGGCCATTTGATGATCTCTGACAAAGAGAGACTCTACGAAATGAAGGGTAGGCCAAGAAAGGATCTGTTATTGGTAAATAAGAGGTCAAAGAATAGTTTATTAGAATATAAAGGTAGAAGAATGAGGCATAAGTATTCGAGTAATGAGAGTATGACAACTAGCAGTAGTGGTGGAAGTATGGAGAGCATTAAGAGTAGTACTAGCGAGGGTAATAGGAGTACTTCTAGTTCGGAGAGTAGACAGTCACCCACGCTGAGTTCGCATAGTTCGGAATCTGGTGGTGAGTACATTTTTGAGTTTATATTTCATTTCATCAAGTTTGAAAACCTCTCTCTTCTTGTCAATAGTACTAGTCAATGCAGTCTGCATGTTTGAGTAATTTCCTCCTAAAATTGTCTCACTGAGTAATCTTTTGAAAATCATGAATTCTCAGCAAAACAGAAGCAGAAGAGATATATAGATTGTTTTGCAAACTCTCGATTTTCCAAACTTTCGGCAAAACATTAAAAAAACATTAGGTAACAGAGCATATCTCTAGTTGTCCTCGCAAGGAATATAACATTTTTTGAGGTTATATTCTCCGGAATTATTTCATCGGTAGTGGGCGTAGCTTCGTTTCTACGGGTTAGTTGATGGACTCGATCCGTTTATTTCTGAGTGTTTATTACTTTAGTAACGTTGATTTCCACTCACTTCGGATTGAACTTGAATTTTTATCGCTTGCCTACATAATTTCGGAAAGTAGCTCTGAATTATATTCGAACACCTGACCCTGATTTGTCGGTATGCCCAGGACGACAATTTGTCTCATGTTAAGAGAGCCAGGTTCTGTAACTGCTTTTCGCGGTTTCGATGTATACCGATCTTGTAGTCAAGGGAATCGGTACTTTTGGATTTGATAGTAGGTGAGAGTAGTTTGTGACATAAATTTTCCTCATCCTTCTTTCCTACAAACGGGAATCCCGACAGAATAGGGAAACGAACTATCTGAATGGGAATGAAATATTCTCAGATAACGCAAAAAAGTATACCGTCTCTCAAAGTTCTGGTGGTTTTTCAGCCCCACACGGCAACAAGATCCACATCCTCAGTCCAATATCCGACAAATCGTCCCAGGAACCAATATCGGAGACGTCCGACAACAATAAGAACAATAACTCCCAGAAGTGTTCTCCCGAAGAAGTGGCACCGAACACGGAATATCAAAAAACTAAACGTCGCCCTCTTCAGAACAAAAACTTATTGAATTTAGGTTTTCATACCAATCCGGAAATTCAAGGATCCGACAGCGGAATTTCAATTCAGTCGCGCGAAGGGATCAAATCGAGATTCGGATCCACCATAGCCGCATTATCAGCACCACAGAATCAGCAAACCTTTTTCGATTTACCGTTTGACATGCCAAAATTGAGACGCCGAAGAGGACTCCCAGAGATAGGATGTACTTCTAGTAGCGCCGCGTCGGTGGATCTCCGAGATATGCCCTTTGACATGCCCAAGTTGAGGCGTCGCATGAGACAACAATCCTCCAACCTGGAAGTCAGTGCGTCCCAAGCTTCGTCCAGCCAAAGCATCATGAAGGTAGATAGACAAGGTTTGTTTCAATATCAATAATCTTCCTACGCATGAGGTTCTGCCAAGAAACTTCGCTAAATAAATCCAATTTTGAATATCAGCCACCGGTAGACAGCTGTTTCAGCCTATTGGTGGTCCCACTTATGTNGAGTCTTGATAAAAATGTAGTTCTACTCGACGACATCAAACCCGCTCTTCCACCATTATTTGAAATGAATAATTATCAAAGCAGAAATAATAATGATATACTACTATATATAACAATATAACAATAAATGTGTTGCACAATGTATTCCCAATCACTCTCACATTTGGAGGGAAGATCATTGTAATGTACTTCACTATTTTCAACAATGAGACACGGTTTTCATACATTCCATTTAATTTCTCAAATTCACCTGAACTGCTATCTCCTAAGGTCACGGCCCAGCGCATACAAAAAATATACAGTTTTTATCTCAAATAAATACCCGTAACCCAAGTAGGTTTAGATTTTCTATAATCTCGTACTAACACATATTCCCCATCTCGCATATAAATTCGTTTTTTTCCTTTGTAATACCTTTTTTGTTTACTTTGCGCCATTTTCAATGTTTCTCTCACTTCACCAATCGATTTATTTCCACGCACTCTGATATAATTGAGTTGGAGTCAGTCTAATCTAGTAGATCCTTAAGTCTACCCAACATCATACGGGCTAGTGACTCCCCAGTACTGCCGTGTTCTGTATTCGATAAATTTAAAGATTGTTCAGTCAAGGTCTTCTCCTTAAACAAGTGACCCATAAAATCATATGAGCTTTCCAACTCATTCATAATAAAATGTTTTATAGTTTTAACACTTTTTTCTGCCGCCCCGTTTGATGCTGAATGATACGGTGGTGACGTCACATGAATAATTCCATTATTTCTTAAAAATTCTTGAAATTCTGTAGACATGAATGTCTTCGCATTATCTGAAACGATTTAGTTGGGTGAACTAAATTGTGCAGAAAGACTCCGCAGATTCATTATAGTACAGTGCGATGTTATAGAATTTAGAATAAAAACTTCCACCCACTTTGACCAAGCATCTAGAACTACCAAAAACATGTTTCCATTAATTGGACCTGAAAAATCTAAATGTAGACGTTGACATACTCTGTCAGGAATTGGCCAAGGTTGCAATTCACTTTTAGGAGGGACTTGGCGAACACTGAAGCAAGCCTTACACGATCGACAGGTTTCCTCAATGTCTTCATTCAAGGAGGGCCACCACACATAAGATCTAGCTAGTGTCTTCGTTTTAACCATCCCCAAATGATTTTTATGTAGCTCAGATATAATTTTCGTTCGCAGTGAGCTCGGTATTATTACCCGGTATCCCCAAATCAAAATATTATTTTCCACTGATAATTCATCTTTTCTTCTGAGAAATGGTTTATACTGAATATCTACTTTTTCCGGCCAGCCGTTCAATACATAATTTACTACAACTTTCAAAATTTCATCCGATTTTGTTTCATTTTTCATCACATTCACGTCAATTGGTACTTGTTTATTCTCAATGATATAATTTATTGTCACATAGTTATCTTACTCGATAGAAGAATCATTTGTCATGTTTTCAATTGGGAGTCGTGACAAAAAATCCGCAGTTTTTATTACTGCTGGCATACTGGATGTCAAAATCAAATGAAATAAGAAACAGAGCGTATCTTTGTAGTCTATTAGCGGTCACAGTAGGAATACCCTTTTTTTACCAAAAATTGAAATGAGTGGTTTATGATGGCACCTAAGCACGAAATGTCTACCCCATAAATATGAGCTAAATTTTTGCACCCCACTAACTATACTCAGTGCTTACTTTGTTATTTGTGAATAATTTTTTCGGTATTTGAGAGAGTTCGAGAAGCAAACGCGATTGGTCTCTCTAAACCATTTGGATACTTGCGAGAAAAATTTGACCCTACCCCATAAGAGGAGGCATCGACCGTCAGTATCAACTCAACGTTAGGATTATAATGAGTTAATACTTGTGGAGAATACAATCAATACTTGTGGACCATACAATCGGAGACCCCTCTTTTAAAATTTGATAGAGAGGGTGTAGCACATCTGGTATATTAGGGATGAATTTTTGATAATATTGCATGAAACCTATAAATGATTTCACTTCAGACACATTACCTGATTAAGGAATTATCAATATACAATTGGTGTGCCCCAACCTGAGTATTGAACTGGTTCTAATATTTCCAACTTAAGAAGATTGTCAATCTCCATATCTACTTTCTGTTTCAATGCATAAACTATGGGTCTGTGTTTGAAAAACTTATAGTTGTCCCATGTTTTGATCTAATAGACATTTTCCCCCATTGAAAGTACCCAAATAATTTTTTTTAATACTTTTGGATATTCATTTATTAAATTATCAATTATCTGATCGATTGATAGTTTTATGTATTTTAGTGGACGAAATCCCAAATTGATTTTTTTATGAAGTCCCTTCTTAAAAGTAGATTTGCTCCCCGACTTATTACGAAAAATTTTAACTTTTTCACATTATTAAATGTTACATGTATAACTATTTTACCCAGTAGTACTATTTCATCTCCGACATAGGTCAAAAATTTCATTTGAGTTTCGATAGGTTTTAAACTTTGAAAATATTTTTTCCACAGAATTTCAGAACTAACTGATTCAGAAGCCCCTGAATCCAACTCTGCTTTGAAAGCTAAATTGTTTAACTTTACATTTAGCAATATGAGACTTTCTTGTGACGATCTTAAACAAAATAATGCCCTTTCATTTTGTAAACAGTCTTGGTTTTCCGATACATTATTCGGATCAGCTGTGGAACAGACGGGCTGATTGACCGTTCCAATAAAATTAAAAGACAGGTTTTCATTTACCTTTTCACATATTCTACGAAGATGTCCCTTTGCGCCGCAAAAAGTGCAGGTGTATTCGCGGTAAAAACATCGCTGCGTGTCGTGGGGCCCACCTCCGCACACTTTACATGAAGACATACCTGTTTGACGCCAGGAGGACCCCGCTGAGGTGTTGGTGTTTGAAGCGCTGCCCTCCGTCTGTATCCTGTCCTCTGATCTTCCACTTCCTGGTAATCAAGTTTCACTTGTACTGTGGCTGGTAATCGATAACTGTGATTTGCAACATCTGTTGCAGTAGCCGCTAGTATTGCTTCTTGAAAAGGCAGATGTTCATCTTTGATGAAGAACATATCCAAAATTCTACTTTTTCCGAATCCACAGATGAATTTGTCACGTAGTGCATAATCTAATGATGTTCCGAATCAACAATGCGTTGCTAGACCGCGAAGGCGAACCGCATGCTCTTGGATAGTTTCGGACTACCACTTTTTGGTTGCATTAAATGCAAAACGTTCTGCAAATACCGAACGAGTGAGTTTATAATATATTTCGAATAATTTCACTATGTCATCAAACGAAATATTTTCCGGTTTTGCAGGTAAGGCGAGGTTTTCTAATGGCACGAATGCATTTTCGGATAATCTATTCAATAATATTGCACGTTTTCTCTCTTCATTATCGATTGCATTTGCCACGAAAAAAGACTTCAACTTCCTAATAGATATATCAAAATCGTGGAAATCTGGATTGAACTCAGACTGAATTCCAAACTGGGTTGCCATTTTGTTTATTGGTACCTGAACTAAATGATATCAATTCTTCAATGATGAATTCACTTTACATTAACCATTATCTTCGTCGCCAACTGTTATATTAACAACTGAACTGCTATCTCAGGTCACGGCCCAGCGCATAAAAAAAATATACAGTTTTATCTCAAACAATTCGGATACACTATAATCATCCACAGTATGATTGGAATATAGTACGAAAGTTTTTGAAATATTAAATGCTGGGAGATTTGCATAACACCAATTGTTGATTTTCTTGATATCTGATCACATGGCATTGTGAAGTTCTCTAGTATTGTTTTTATGCCATAATGGTGTCATTTGCAATCAAGGTCAATTAACTCTCTCTATGTCAATGACCGTTGAGTCGTTAATGTAAAGGAGACGCAGGACCTAATGATGCAGTTTTCCAAACAAAACTTCATGATTTACGCAATCGAAAGCTTCAAAGATGATAGCAAAAAACTGCTGCAGTCACATCCCTTCTATTATTGTAATTATAAACTTCATATTAAAATAGAAAAGATGGCATCATGAGTTTTTCTGCTTGAAATCCATATTTTTTGCAGCTTATTATTACTGTTATTCTGTTAAACGAATTCAAATGAACTTCTCAATAATTATGGAATGGGAGATATAGGTCGATAATTCGAAGGGTATTCAAGATAAAACGTCACAGTTCAGAAAGAGTGGTTGATTGACTATCACTGAATTCAGAACTGAACCAGGAAGTTTTCTCAAAAAACTTTCTTTCATTGATAGTTCATCAATGCCCGTTTGACCTTGGGGAGTGTTGATCACCTTGAGCTATGTACATGTAATATGACTTTGAAGGTGCGGTTCGAAAAATTTTATTTTACTATAATTCAGCAAAGTGAAGCTTCAGAGCAGAGACCTATAGCAGGTCCGGTTATTGATGGAGAACATAGAAATATCATAAGAATGGCCTCCAGAAGTGTCATAGAGCAGTTCACAGAAGGCATCATTCGCGTAGTGAATTCATCCAAAGCCAAATTGACGATTACTAATATGGGTCAGAGTTCACAAGATTATCCTGATGCTGAAACCCGATCATTGATCAAATTCAATGTGTTAGATTGAACGTAAAACATTTGTTTTCCATATAGAAGTTTCCACCGGAAGTCAATTCGAAACCAACTCCGGGTTGTCCTAGCAATACAGTATTTGAATATGCCTCACATCTGTATCCAAACTTATCGATGCTTACCTTACACATTTTTTATGATACACTAATGACGGTCGTTAATGTTGTGAATCAACATATCTGTCTGTTAAAGAAAAATCTGTTTTTCTGTTAACCAGCTGTCGCAGCCCTACAAACGACAGCCCTCATAATTCGAAACTTGTGCGAGCTAAGGATTAACGAGGCTTTACCTTCAAACATGTGATTCCTAACACGTTATATAAGAAATGAATATGCGTAGAGGGTATTGTCGAAGTACTAATGACCACCAGCTTGAATTGGCATATGATTAATATTTTGTGGTTCCTTGGTGAGTCTGTAACCGGGCTCTACATCAATATCAAATTCAAAGATGCTATGGATTTCATCACCATTTGAATTTGCTTCAGCTGTGACATTAAAAACCACACGAATAATTCTCACATTATCGATATTTAGGGGCAATGTTGACTCGATGCTGAACACATCGGCTTCGAACCCTGAAATTTCAGCAATACTGTTTTCATGTTTGAGATGAATGTGACATTTCGACCACATTTCCCATTCCAGAGTGTTGTTGTTTGCATGTAGGAGAAATACTTCATCGATATTCTCCTCAGCTCCATTTCCTAATTGTATTTTGGATTTTCGAATTAAAAATTCATCAAAGGTGATTACCTTATTGATTTCATCAATTTCATCTGCTCCAGGTGGAATTTTCATAATGATAGGAGGTGAGTTAGCTTCTTAAGAATAGGCGATAACATTATTTTCCACACACATTGAATATGGAGTTGTAGGAATAGAAACCGTGTAAACCCAGACCATAATTAGTGCCACTATCCAATTCAATGGGTGGGTAGAAGTTGGCGCTCAACTCGCTAGAGTGTCCCAACAATGAAAACGTACGTGATATGACTGATGAATTTTCACTGATTGATGAATTTATGAAACGCCTTATCAATTTCATTAGTTTCAAATGCCCCAGGTGGAATTTTTATGATGATCGGGATGAGTTAGCTATTTTAGAATAGTCGTAGGAATAGAAACCGTGTAGTCCAGACTATAATTAGTACCAATATCCAACTCAATGGGTGGGTAGAAGTTGGCATTCAACTCGCTAGTGTCCTGACAACGAAATCATACGTGAAATGACCGATGAATTTCCACTGAATCACGTCTTTTCTTACGAATTCAAAAAACACTTCATTGGTGAGATTTTCCCAGACAATGGTTTCGCGGGCGTGTCTCGTACAGACATTGTTTGGCGAAACAGGTGTTGCGTTTTTGTTCAATCGTTCGGTGAAAATGTCACAATAAAGTGTTTTATGAATACATCAGTTATAGATTTTCATCAAGTATCGGTCAATTCCATGTTACGTCTTTTCGTTATTGACAGCAGGAATTGTGGAGTAATCGTCGTTTTTTGAGTGGTCTAACCGAATGATCCATCTCATAATGCTTGACTACACATCATTCACTTGACAATAACAACAGCATCTGTTGTCGCTGGTAATGGTCTTGGCAGCACTGATGCTATTGACAACAATATCACTTTGTAGGTAGCTCATCCCATAAAGATACAATTTCATGTAATGCATACCAAATTAACACCTCGTTCGGTATATCAGCGAGTTGTTCTCTACTCATTTTCCTTCAAGTACCTACTCTGGAATATGCGATCAATGAATGACTCATCCTCTTGATATTCTCCTTGTTATGTGCTATTATTTCCATGTCTTGTTCTGGATAAACTTTCGACACAAATGACCACACTATACTGTGTCGAATTGTTCCCATAGTGTCCCATAGTTATATGTGGTAATGGTGATAGGATTTGAACCCGTATGAAAATAGTTAATCTTTCTTATTAGTCAATGGGCTATGCTTGAAGACTGGCAGTAAACAAATCTAAAGCAAATGGAACTTCAAACGTTCAAGCCAGTCTCTATATACCTAAACCTATATAGTTAATCAATTCTTTGGAAGGGTGTAAATCACCAAAACTAGCAAAATATTTCCTGAAGTGCAGTTTTTTCAGTATGCAACTCAATGTTTTTCTAGACCAGCGTGATAATTGAGGTTGATGCTATAGAGTGATCTATGAGGTAGCAAATCTGGGTTTATTGAATTTTGAGGTTTCAGATACAGCCCTGATTCTTAACGGTATGCCAGCTGTAGCACCGGCTAAACTATCTAGCGCTAATTAACCACCTGCAGCCTTCGTATATTTGCGTGCGGCTCTTAGTGCAATTTCAGCTGCTCTTCTAGAATTTAGGACAATGAATTCACAATTCCATAACAATAGGCTTTCACCTTATAATATTTCTATATTTCTGTAGCTTTTTTTTATTAGGATGACTTCTGTATGCGTGATGCTCAAATGTTGAATCACAACCCATAACAAATCGGCGTTTTTCCTACATTAAATTCGTAATCAGCCACGCAGCTACTTTCTCCCCAATTATAGCGTCTTTTGGTCCGCAATATTGATAGCTCATGGTAAATAATCAATGAGGAAATGGATCATTTCTCCACCAGTTTTATTTGAATGCAATTTAGTAGCTCATACCCCCATTTGAAAGAAGGAATCGCTATTGGACCCTGCTTATATAGTCTCCAACTGTCATGGATCTTTATTTCCACTATCCATTCGCGATCTGATTATTGAACCTTCTAACTGTGGCATGACAAATGTTATGATTTCTCTGCTGAACCATTCTCTAGGATTATGATTCGCAAATATTTATCTTCATTCAAAGTCTCTGTAGCAACCTAAATATGAGTATTTACGTGAAGTATTAGCTCCAATCAAAGGGATGGGAATTCATACTTTCGCCAATAATAAAGCTGAAATAAAAGAGCCATCAAATAAAACACCAATAAAAACACATTTGAAAGCAATATTTGCCGATACTGGAGAAGCATCTCAAATAAATCCGGTTATACAGAGAACAGAAAGTGGTATACCATTCACCGCAAAAACTATAATGGCAGGAGAGTTGACACCAAAATTTGAAGGATCTTTTTCGAAGGATTTTCAAGTCTCTCCATCGACAACTTCTGATTTAGAATTACCTAATTCCCTTTTGTATGTGCAAAAACATAAAAGTAACTATCAGAAAATCCCTCATACAATACAGTCTTTGAAGTACACATGAACACTGAAACTGAAAATTCACCAATGGTTGTGATTCATTAGAGTTTATCGATGAGAAAGAAAAATTGTGAAACGATTACCACTAATCAAGGCACTCCAAAACTATATAGATTGATATTTATGGACGTACCCCTGGGAAATATCTCCTTTCTCGATATAACCACTCATAATAATATACAATGAGAGGAAACAGGGTCTACTATCGAATAATTGGAAGAAACATTGAGGAATAATACCACCACTCTCATGCAATGGAAACTCACTGCAAAACCCTATTAGAGAAGGTGCCAGCATGATCAAAATAACCACTAATCTAATAACCACTTTATCTTTTTTTATGTTTATTGAAATACACTCGAAAAATTGGTTGATCGCCTATGATTACTTGGGAGTTAACGAATGGCTGGAAATACCGGACACAATGATGAAATATTGGCTATAATTAAGGAATTATTTGAGAAAAGGTTAGTAGCAATTTATGAACACGATGTGTGAAACTGGCTCAATTATAGCATACATACCACAATTGATACTTTTACTGACCCAGTTGCTGGAGTTTGGATCTATACTTTTTAACTGATCCACACGTACGGATCCGAATGATTGGCGATAGCACTCACATGTTATCTTTGTGTTGTTTCCGGTTTTATTCCAATCGAAATAATAATGGAGGTTGGTATGAACATGTCGACCTCCATTATACCATGTCTATTATCGAAATGACACAAACACAATATGAGCCGTGTTACTGACCGCTAACGAACTAAGTGATAGTCATGGTCAATCGGTTTTCAAAAAATATTGGGTAAATTTGAACACTACTCATAACCACGCAGTATTCCTGTGCACAAACGAAATATATGCACTATCCTAAAATAACCATCCTAATCATTATCTCTATCATCGATAATGAAGATGTCAGGTTCCGAAGAATTCTGGGGAAGGGCGAATTGATATTGTTCGTCCAAATATAGTTCCATAATGTCGAGGCTGGGTGATTCCCGAAAGATCCGGAAATACTCGTTCATCACCTCAAAGTCGGCATTCGGATCGTTTGGGTCATCAAACTGGCCATACTCATCCGGGTCGAACTCAAATTCACGTTCCTCATTTAAATCAATGGCAATTCTGAATAGCCATCCAAATCGTCGCCCAAGTACGTCGTTTTGATAATTGCCACTTAGGCCGGCCATACACGTTACGGTATACCGGAGAGGTATACCTGCACAGGTGCACCTCTCCGGTATACCTGTACAGGCAGGAGCTCACACACGCTACGGTAAACCGGATCAGTGAATGGTAGACAATCGAGAAATGGCGAGCCGACAAGATGACGTGATTGCTTTAGTGGGTTTGTTAGTAGTTTTAAACAACAAGAAAAGAAAAAAACGCCGGACGTGGTGTGAAAATTGGCTTAAAAAGAGTAATGAGTAACCTCATACAAAATTATTGAAAGAACTATGTTCAGATCCTTCGGATTATCGCAACTATTTGCGGATGACTGAAGAAACTTACAAAAAATTGCTCTTACTAGTAACACCCCTAATCCAAAAGAAAAATACAGTGATGAGAACTTCTATCTCACCACATGAGAGACTTACAGCCACTCTAAGGTTCTTAGCAACGGGTCATTCTTATGAATTCATGACGTATTCTACAATAATATCACCTCAAGCTCTAGGCAAAATAATTCCTGAGACATGTGAAGCTATCTACACTGTGCTGAAAGAAGGATAAATTCAGGTATGTACAGTAAAAATACTGACATGTTATGACATTTATTTTATTGATACTAGTACATAATTATTAAGAAAATTACTGAATATCAGGTAAATGAAAAAGTCAAAAACTACCGCCGAATTCATTGAAGTAGTTAGCCAAGGGGAGTGTAGGTTCCTGATGGGTTCCGGGTACTGCATGTCTGGCTTGATACGAATGTCAATCGTACAAAGTTATATTTGGAGAAGGACTTGAAGTCCTACTTGAGCTGGTACTTGTATGATCAAAGTTGTATGAGTTTGAAGGCATATTAAGCATTCCCATTTCTGCTTCAAAAAGAACATAATTGATGCGTTTTTCAACAATAAGACGCTGACGTTTTTCTAAAGCTCTAATCCTACATTCCACAGATTTTCCCAAGAGGTCATAGCGGTCATCTTGAGATGGAGGCTTCTTAAAGTGATCTCTCACTGATACCAAAACGTCGGTTGTTAGTTCCTCATTTTTCCGCTTTTTTGTTGTGTTTGGACGCAGAGGCGTTCAACGTTTTTCTGTTTGAGTAGGGCTTCTTGGATTAGGGGGCATTGTGGACGATTCTTCACTTGGGGGTGTCTGTTGGACAGTATCTTCCGGTTGCTCCTAGAGAGGAACATGAATTATTAGATTTTGACATGAATAAAAATAAGTAAATTTCCTTTTATAGAAACGTATTATATATGCACGTGAACCGAATATTATAAATGTTCTTTGTTTTCAGTTTCCCGATTCTAGTAAGGAATGGAATGACATTTCTAAGTCATTTGAAGAGCGGTGGAATTTTCCGCACTGTTTGGGTGCCATGGATGGCAATTATATCGACATAGTTCCCCAGCAAATTCTGTTTTTTTTATTTCAATTACAAGGGTAGAATCAGTATAGTACCTCTCGCAATAGTGGATGCTAGATATCGATTCCTCCTGGTGGACTTTGGAACAAAAAGAGGCGCAATTCTGATGGGGGCGTTCTTCTAAATACTAAATTTTATGAAAAATTGGAAAACAACCAGCTTTCCATACCGGAGCCGAATGACGTCACGAAAAATTTCAAAAAGGTGCCTTATGCTTTTGTAGCCGATGACGCCCTTCCCCTCACCACAGACATTATGAAGCCTTTTCGTCAGACGCAGCTAGATTCAGCTGACAAAGAGATTCACAACTACCTTATTTCAAGAGCAAGGCACGTTGTTGAAAATAGCTTTGGAATACTTGCAGCCATATTCAGGATCTTCCACAATCAAATAAATTTGGAACCAGGAAACATAATAAAAGTAGTGAAAACATCGTGTGCTTTGCACAATTTTTTGATTGCACAACAGCCAACCTCTTAAGCCCCTCCAAGTACTATATATCAAGAAAATTGTGACTGCACTATTTCTAACCTTGGTTTGGATTCCTCTGAATCAAACATGATCCCATTGCTATGTCTTAACCAAGGAAACATAGTTGATGCTGCTAAACGGCTAAAAAATGGGTACACTTCCTACTTTGTGGACGAAGGCAAAGTTTCATGGCAGGACACACGTGTATATAGAAATGTACAATGAAGTGTGTTAATAAATGTTTTTCCATTCTATCAAACTATGTTGTAATTTACATGTACTTTCAATTTTTTAAAGTATAACTCACCTTATCAACCTCGCTTCCATCTTCCTCGTCCACGTTTGAAAAAGAATTACTGGGCACATCGTTGTCTCCTAAGAAGTCAAATAGATTGAAGTACCACAACGTACCCGCTCCAGATCTTATTGACAAATCACGTTTTTTCTTCTCCTCACGCACATTGATTCTAAGGTTGTTTATTTTTTTCACCACCAAACGCTTATTCGCATCGGGCTCTATCTCCTTCAATTTTGTAACAAGCTTGTCATAAGCGGCCCCTCTCACGTCACGGTTATGGTACTCCTTGCTCTTAACTCGCCACAAACACGGACCTGATCGGTAAATTCCAATGAATTCCTCGAAAATTTGGTTCCGTTTTCGGGCAGACATGATTGATTTTACACAGTTCAACAATAAACTAAACGATAGACAATAAACTGAATGAACTAGCAATAAGCTAAACACAACATGAAGCTCTCTAGTCAGAGTATTTGCCACAATTAACCTCACACCGATGCAGGTTTGCCGGATGACTCACATACACGTTCAGGTCTACTCGCCTGCGCAGGCAGAAATACTTGAATTTCAATTCTTCTCAGGCCCTTACGCCTGCACAGGTATAATGGTAGTGGCTGGCAAACACTTTCCGGTTTACCTGTACAGGTAAACCTCTCCGATATACCGTAACGTGTATGGCCGGCCTTAGATCTCTACATGAAACGAATCCTCAGAAGAAACGGGATGGGGCTCACTTGTGGAGTCAGCTTCCTGCACAACTAGAATTACTTAGTTCATGATGTGTGCTCAAAATGTCAGTTAGTGGGTATTCAACCTTTTGTATATGATTCGAAGAAGGAGGTGTAGAAGTGGAATATAGTTGAAAGTGTTTGGAAGGTTATTTCAGAATATAAATTATAGTAATAATTATAATGTTTATTTTTGATAAAACACAAATTACAACACGTTTATGAGTTACAACAATTATTGAAAACAAACATACTAATCACTGAAGCAAAAAATGCTTGTGCGTGAAATATAAAAAAACATGGCTGTCATCGAGGTTTACAGGATGTCTCATCATTTCAGAAAAAACATGACGTCAATGTGTACAGGGTGTCTCAAAATGCGTCATTCAAGAAACATGACAGTTAAACTGGGTTCTATCGTTTTAACGTGCGATTCTTCAATATGTACAGGGTGTCTCAAAATATGTCATTCAAAAAACATGATAGTTCAACAGGGCTCTATCGTTTTAGCGTGCGATTCTTCAATGTGTACAGGGTGTCTCGGAATACGCCATTAAAGGAAAAACATAACAGTTTAACGGGGCTCTATCGATCAGCGTGCGATTTTTCAATGAGTACGGGGTGTCTCAAATTACGCCATTCAAGAAAAAACACGGCAGTTTAACGGGGTTCTATCGTTTAAACGTACGATTCAATGTGTACAGGGTGTCTGAAAATGCGTCATTTAAGGAAGCTCTATCGTTTCAATGTGTGTTTCTTCAATGTATACAGGGTCTCAAAATACGTCATTTAATAAAAACACCGTTTCTAGCTCAAAATCCCTTGCTTAGACTTATGGAAGTTAATTTTAGTCATTTTCACACTAAGAAGCGGAACCTTGTGGAATACTCAATTCGAGGTAGATGTGACGTGTGTAAGAGTTATACCTTGCAATATATATGCGTATATGAGGAAGAAAGTGATGAGGTCAGCGTGGAGTAGAGAAAAATCACATGGTGACATACCGAAAGGGCACTAAGCGGCATCCTCTTTAATAATAGTCGCATCATCACGTACATCACATCAAATGAAAAGAGAAGAAAGGCAAAATTCATCGACAGAAAAAAAACAAAGATTGCGACCAGAAGGGCACTAAGCCACATCTTTGTTAATGATAGTCCAATCATCATGCACAGCACGTCAAATGGAAGGAGAAGAAATGCAGAATTAATCAACGAAGAAAAAACAGAGGATTGCTGCCAGAAGGGCTCTAAGCCATATCTTCGTTAATAATGTAGCATCGTCACGTACAGCACGTCAAATGGAAGGAGAAGAAATGCAGGATTCATCGACAGAAAAAAATAACAAATATTGCGGCCAGAAGGGTACAAAGCCACATATTCGTTAATAATAGTAGCATTGTCACATACAGCACATCAAATGAAAGGGGAAGAAATGCAGGATTCATCGACAAAGAAAAAAAACGAAGAATGCGGCCTGAAGGCCCCAAAGCCACATCTTCGTTAATGATAGTAACGTCAAATGGAAGGAGAAGAAATGCAGAATTCATCGACAGAGAAAACAACAAAGATTGCGGTCAGAAAGGCACTAAGCCACGGAGCCTAAAGTTTGAACGTGCGTGTTGTGGAGTGAACGTTTGAAAATAGGGGCAATGAAGGAGCATAGAGTAACATTTCAAAATACGTTTCATGGGTTTTTTCGTTTTCATGTTTGAATACATATGATTTGTCAAAATACATTATTCAAAAAAAAACAAGGCAGCCATCAGGGTTCAGAAAAAGAAACATGATAGTTCAACGAGGCTCTAACTTTTTATCATGTGATTCCTCAACGTGTACGGTGTCTCAAAATAAGTCATTTATGAGAAAAACATAGCAGATTAACAGGAGTGTAGCGTTTCAACGTGTGATTCCAATGAGAAATATGCAAACATATTAGTTTAAGGAGTGTGTAGCATTTCAACGTGCGATCTCAATGAGAAACGTATTCATATTCAAAAGTGTTGTGGAGTTAACATTTGAAAATATGTTGTTTTACAGTCGTTCCGACCATTTTTTTGAACGTTGAGATCCAAACGTTCAAACATGCAATCTCTCAATGTGTACAGGATGTTTCAAAATACGTCGTTTAAGAAAAAAACATTACCGTTTAACGGGATGTGTATCGTTTCAACGTACGATCCCAATGAGAAACTTATTTATATTCAAAAATGTTGTGGAGTTAACATTCGAAAATATGTTGTTTTACATGCGATCCCTCAGTGTGTATAGGGTGCGTAAAAAGGCACCAAGAAAAAAACAGGATGTCAATGTGTACAAGATGTGACAAATTTCATTATTTGAAAGAAAACATGGCAGTAAATCGTTTATGATAGAAACTAGAATCCAAATTTCCTTAGACCCAGAGAAAAATGAAATTTCATGAGACATTTGAAGTGTAATTGAGAGAAAAAATATTCATGATAGAGAGTGAGAAATTCATGGCGGAAGCATTCTCATGTGAAATATGGGAACCAGAATCGAAATTTCTTTAAATGTGGAGAGCTCGTTCGTTCGCGCAGTGTTTGTTCGTTCATCTGTTCGTTCGTCACATCGTGTCAGATACTGTATCATTTTTTTTTGTCACATTTTTACAAGTAGTGAAGTACGAAGACATATGAACATTTTAAAACAATAGTTAATTTTCGAGCCATCGTTTATTTCTATATATACAGAGTGACTAATTCATTTGTTTTGCTTTGTCGTTCGTCCGTTAGTTAGCCCCGCCTGTTCGTTCGCTCGTCCTTCCATTTGTTCTTGAAGAACGTATACAGCTCGTATCAAAATACAGCGTTTGAGAAAAATTGTACGGTAACAGAGAACAAAAAACCGTTTGTTCGTCCGCACCGGTCGTTCGTTCGTCTGTTCGTTCATCACATCGTCTCGAATACTGTAACATTTTTGTCCTATTTTCACAAGTAGTGAAGTACAAAAAAATATAAAAATTATACAGAATCACTAAAGTTAGTAGGAAATTTTTGGAGTGACAATACGAGATAGCGACTAAAACAAGGTATAATATATATAAATACGAACATTATAGGAAATAATCGAGAACAGTGTACGCCAACGAGGAGGCCAAAACATTCCGTACACCATAAGGAAAATTAACAAAATTCAAATTTACAACACATCGTAGATTAATAATAATAATTTTCATTTGCATTCAATTACATGGTTCAATATAAACATAAAAATATTTCAAGAAGGATGACAAAACAAAAAAGTATATATACATATAAGAAATAATAATAACAGGAATGCAAAATGGAGTTGGAAACAATTTAAAAAAGTTCAGCCTCAACTTATGAGTATAATTATAATTGTTCGCATAATTTTTATTTTCGTTTTGAAAATGTTGAATAATAAATAAATTTTATCTGTGGAAACATTGAGTTATTCATTCTTGGTCAACAGACTGTCTCTCATTTTGTCTAGAAATGAATATAGTTTCATAGTACGGAGTGCTGGGTCGATCTTATTATGAAGCTTGAAGACATTGTAGGTAAAGCTTCTTCATTTTATTTCATTGTAAAGATATGGGGGACACTGTTTATTGATTACTACATGGGTTAAATTAGGAAAATGAAGTTTTCGACGATCTTGCATTTATAACCACTTTGCGGATCTTAGCTTGTGAGATATTGGATCATATTTGCGAATACCGTAGATCAATCTGAGACATGATTTCTGTATTTTTTCTATACGATTGATATCGTTATGATCTAAGCATGGTCCATACAGAACGTCTCAAAAGTTGAAGTGACTCAGAACAAGTGTATCACTTAACGTTTTTTAAGTGATTGTGAAAGAACATGTCTATAAGGGTAGAGCATTTTCGATGAAGACAAGAGTTAATATGTTTTTTAAATCGAAGTTCTGTATCTAAGTGAAAACCTAAATTCCTTGCATCACTTGTGAATAGTAACTCTTCATTTTGAATTTTAGTTCTCATAATGGTCTCAATGTGATGTTTGTGTTTTCCAAATATCATTACTTTAGACTTGAGTCAGTTGATTTTCAACTTATGCGCATGTGATACCCCTATTAATCGTTTAATATCTTCAGATATAACTTTTTGAGCCTCAAACCAATCTTCTGGAGCAAATGACATATACAGTTGTGTAGTGCATCAGTCAGGACCAGTAGCTAATGATTTCACCTCTAGCAAGCATTTATGAATTTCTTCCGACAGTAACTGTAGAAAAATGATAGAGTTCCTCAAAAATAGATTTTTTGGTTTGAATATACTCATTGAGCAAATTTCGTTCAGGTTCAGACTTATTCGATGATGACTGTGTAAAGTGCTGATTTATTCTGTTAGGGTTGTCAAGACATTCTGGTATAGATACAGTTGTTTTGCTGTGTATATTCAAATTTTGTGATCTTTTCCACAGAATTTTACCAGCATTATTGTTTCTTGCACTGAATTCTAAATAGCATTTTTTACGAACAGCTATATTCACACGATTTCTGAGTTGTTTGTAATAGTTCCAATGACCTTCATCCTGCAATTTTTTGCATTTACGATAAGCTTTTTCCCTTAGTTCAGTCTTTTTTTTTATAACATCTGTAATATCGTGTTAGCTACACTATTTATAACTCAAGAACGGATGGACCGATTTGGCTGAAAATTGGTGGAGAGGTAGCTTAGCACAAGGAGAGGATATAGGATACTTTTTATACCATTCGATCGCGTTTCCGTGAAGTCACCAAGAAGTCACAATAAAACGTGTTATAGCAAAGACGCATCTGACATGGAATAACAAAAAAGGTAAATGACAGCTAAACGTTATTTTGTCAATGGGTGATGAAGGCAATTGATGATGGAAATGGTGGTTTATATTTCCTGGATGCCCCTGGTGGAACTGGTGAGGCATTCCTGATGTCATTAGTTTTAGCAGCCACATTGTTGGAAGGATGCCGTACGGCTCATTCAGCATCAAAATTGTCGTTAAATCTTCAAACCATTGAAGAACCAACATGTATTATTTCAAAAAACTTCGCAATGGCCACTTCGCAATGGCCACTCAACCGAACATTGAAAGATCTACGCAATGGCTCGAGATATTTTGGAGGTCCAATGATTTTACTGTCTGGCGATTTCTGCCAAACACTGCCAGTAATTCTAAGATCAACGGCTGCCGACGAGATAAACGCTTGCCTCAAATCATCGAATCAATGGTGCAATGTGAAGAAACTTCACATTGCGCCATAGCCTAATGCATTGCCTAATGATACATCTGCTGAAAATTTCTCTGAGCAATTGCTGACTATCGGTAATGGTCGAGTACCGGTCAACGAATCGAGCGGATTGATTTTATTTCCTTGGAATTTCTGTAACTTTGTATCATCGAAAGACGAAATTATCTGCACAGAATTCCCAAACATGATTACTAACTACAAAAACAATGAATGGTTGAGTGAGAGAGCAATTTTAGCGGCTAAGAATAAATATGTAGATGACCTAAGCTACATAATTCAGAATAATATTATTGGAACAATGTATTCATTCAAATCGAAAATGTGCTTTTTTATTGCCTCTAAGGTGGAACGAAGTTCGCAGGGTCAGCTAGTCTTGAATATAATGAACATTTTCAAATGGAGTATCTTGTATGAATTTTTTCAAGAGGGTTCCATCTATACGTTTAAGATTTCTAAATGTAACAAATTTCTTACTTTGTTTTGTTTTTTTGCCATCTAATCTACAGATTATGAGACAATGATCTGAAATATTTGAAGCATTCCGTATATCCCAAGAAACACTAGATATATCATTTGGAATCAAAATAATGTCAAGAAGGCTATTGGGTGCCTTTGTTATTCTAGTTGGAGATTCGATGACCTGTTTTAAATTGAAAGATTCAACAATATCTAATAACTAGGCAGTTATCTGACTATTCAAATCTTAACAATTTATATTGATATCACCCCCACAAATGAATGTATCACAAGATATCTTCAGTTCTGACAACAAATCTTCTAGACCATTAAAAAAATCAATCGTGTTGCCTTTCGGTGATCGATGAAGTGACCCAACCTTGTGAATTTGCTTGTTAAATTTGATTTGAACTCAATTTTGTTCCAGATAGTCACATGATTGATATTACAAAATTTCAAATTTGAAGCTATTTTTAATATACATACCAATGACTCCACCTCTTGAACCTCTGTCTTCACGAATGAATGTATATCCCTTAATATTCAGCATATTCGTCAAAATGTTATCTGTCAGCCACGTTTCTGACACTCCAATAATATCGAATTTCTCTTTTAATAAAAAGGATTTGAATTCTGCAAAATGGCCAATCAAGGACCTA
>NW_019294341.1:0-25858 GCF_000500325.1 Leptinotarsa decemlineata
CTCTATCTATATCTGACAGAATACACTATCACTTTTAGACATACATCAATGATTTCGGGGAAAAATTCATGGGAAAATTTCTCGTGGGAGTTTCCGATGTTTTCAAACAGAGCGATTCATATACCAATAAATAATGGACTGTTTGAAATGGGACTTTGTCACTCATCATAGTTCTCGTGCCACACTTTACTAGTTCCATACCTTCCATACCTTCGAAAACATCCAAAATCTAGTGTCATGGCCGTTCTTCAACGCGTGTTGATTTACATTAGTTTTTTTCTGTTCTCTGAAATCTGATATTTGCTACGTGTTGTTTGAAACGAGTTTCAACAGTTCGCTCAGTCTGAACTATGTATTTTTATAACAGTATTCACAGCTTACTCCATATATTCCCAACCATTGATTATCCAACAATTTGTCTTTAGATTCACCCAAAATTTGATGGAAATATGCAGGAGGATTTGAAGGCTACTTTTTGAAAATTCGATATAGGTTGTTAGTACATCTTACAATGGATTTCGAATTATAATTTACGTTTTCTAATTAACTTACCTTACTTTTTTTTGCTTTCGTTTTTTTGCTCATTGGGAATGTGACAAGAAATTTTAGTCCTGTCATTTTGTGTTGGAGACAATAGTGAACTATCAGGAACGTATCTGAAAGAATTGATATTTTTCCTGATGACATCACATTCTAGACCCTAGTTACTTCTCATCACTAAAACCTCCAAGAATGGTAACTCCTCGTTTTTTTCAATATCATACGTAAACCTAATGATCGGAGATCTGTTGTTGAGAGGTGAAACAAAGTCCTCTACTTCAGATTTTGTTGTGCCAAAAATCACAAGTATATCGGTTTCAAGTACGTGGAGAGTAATTCAACTTATCTTTTGCTTCCAATTCGAATATGCTCATGAACAGAGAGGGAACAGTAGGTATTGCTTTGCCGTACTTCCACGCTGTCTCTAGAAAAAGTTGTTAAACTGAAAGCTATTCTGTTTCATGCAGATTGTTGTCAATTGTATGCTGTCTTTGTTACTTCTCCACTGAGACCATTGACCCCCAGAAGACTCCTCAAATATTCAATAGTTTGTGATATTGTTACGATATTTTTTTTTAATTAATTCGTTGCATCGATTCAACTTCAATTCAATATATTTTCTGTATCACGAACACCCTTTAAACACCCTATAAAAGTAGTCACTTCTTCATAAATTTCTTTTCTATGCGACAAAAGCTCTTGGGCTCGGTACTGATTCGAAACGACGTAAATTAGGTAGCGATTCCTGAAGAAAATCGTGAAGATATCTGCCTAGTGTATGTTTTTTGAACTATCATTGGTTGATTTTTGCAAAAGTGTGGATTTACGTTTCAAAGGCTGTTAGGGGTTGAATGGAATTGATTTCGAAATGTCTTCTGTTGTGCTAGGGATTTCGACACAAGGAGGTGAGCGTTCGACATTTTCTTTTAGAAACATAAATTTTGAAAATACCTTGAATTGCTCATAATTTTAGACGTTGTGTATCCAGAGGGAAGTTTCAGCCTGTTTTACTTCCTGAAGTATTGCGGCTACTTAGAATTTGGTATTGCTCCACCTTTTCACCTGGTGATTATATGCAACGGACTGATAGTAGAATCGACGAGGATAAGTACCTCGTAGAGGATTTTCTTTTTTTTTGAAACAATCGTTACGGAAGCAATAAACATAAAAATTGAAAGATCATTTTTGGGGTGAAGTCAATTAATTAAGGACAAACCGATGCCTATATTTTACGTTATACTAGGAACCTTATTCATAGTTGAGAAGAATCGAATGATTGATGTGTTGCCTGTTCACATTCAATTCTTCCAACCGAAGTCCTTGCAAGAATCGGCTCATTACATCGTTAAGTAGAACATTAAGAATAAGTGACCTTTAAGTTTTTCTTTATCGTGATTTATCACGAATTGAATCTTATAGTTATCTCTTGTATATTTTAGTGATTTTTATAATAAAACCCAGCCAATTTGATAAGAAATCTTTGATCCACGGCCCTGTTGAATGTTTCGAGTTGGTAACTAAACCGACCGTACTTAAACAAAAAAAAAATAACTACGTTTTATCTGGAAATTAATAAACCCATGGGTAAACGTAATGATATAGAGACACAAGCAGGATATATCAAATGATACAATTATAAAATCCCTTCATCTTGCAAATTTACATCTTCAGTTATAACTATTCGGTTAGATAGTAATTGTGAAAGTAGGGGAATTTATGGCGGATGCAAGTGGTCGTACTTTCAAAGATTTGATAATCTTTCCTTCTATCTTTCTCTACTCGACATTATAGATATGTATCTGACAGTTTGAATTGAAATGGTTATATTTTAAGGATTTTTGGGAAAGAAAGTTTTTGACTTTCTACTACTCCATCTTGTACAAAAAAGTGGGAATCTTCCAAAGAAAGGCTGGAAGCAATCAATTTCAAAAGAAATAACTCTATGTGAAGATCATGCAAAGAAGTAACTTTCAGACACAAACTGGAAGAAAAAGCCTTCCTAAAACAACTTCTTTCATATAAACATTGAATTACACAAAAAAAAATTTCTTTCGAAACAAATACTTTTATATGAACACTGAAAGTGTACTCCAATTTATAAATTGACCGAAACGAAAAAAAAATGAAGTGAAACGAAAACACTTTGTATTGAGTTGATGTCGAGTTCGTTGATGTTGAAATAAATTTTTTTAATAAGATCTTTGATCCAATACGAAATGAAGCTGGAGGTGTTGCGTTGAACTATAATATTAATTTATGGTAGTTCTGTAATTTTGTGTCGATGTTCTTCATATTGGGTTTTAATGAATATAGAATTATGAAATATTCTTGTAATAATTGAAATATTTTTTTTATATATCTGTTCATCATGGTGGTAATAACTCCCCCCCCCCCTTCCGGACATCAACATTCAATCCTGATATGGAAGGGGCAACTGGAGAATAAATCCAAAACAAGCAATATCCTCAAGCCCTAGAACTGCAACACTCTTCTCGACGCGCGGTTTGCCAACCAAATTGACAGGAGATAACGGACACTGATTCCTAACTCTGAAACTGGTCTCTATCTATATCTGACAGAATACACTATCACTTTTAGACATACATCAATGATTTCGGGGAAAAATTCATGGGAAAATTTCTCGTGGGAGTTTCCGATGTTTTCAAACAGAGCGATTCATATACCAATAAATAATGGACTGTTTGAAATGGGACTTTGTCACTCATCATAGTTCTCGTGCCACACTTTACTAGTTCCATACCTTCCATACCTTCGAAAACATCCAAAATCTAGTGTCATGGCCGTTCTTCAACGCGTGTTGATTTACATTAGTTTTTTTCTGTTCTCTGAAATCTGATATTTGCTACGTGTTGTTTGAAACGAGTTTCAACAGTTCGCTCAGTCTGAACTATGTATTTTTATAACAGTATTCACAGCTTACTCCATATATTCCCAACCATTGATTATCCAACAATTTGTCTTTAGATTCACCCAAAATTTGATGGAAATATGCAGGAGGATTTGAAGGCTACTTTTTGAAAATTCGATATAGGTTGTTAGTACATCTTACAATGGATTTCGAATTATAATTTACGTTTTCTGATTAACTTATCTTACCATTCTTTACTTCAGTTTCTTTGCTCATTGGGAATGTGACAAGAAATTTTAGTCCTGTCATTTTGTGTTGGAGACAATAGTGAACTATCAGGAACGTATCTGAAAGAATTGATATTTTTCCTGATGACATCACATTCTAGACCCTAGTTACTTCTCATCACTAAAACCTCCAAGAATGGTAACTCCTCGTTTTTTTCAATATCATACGTAAACCTAATGATCGGAGATCTGTTGTTGAGAGGTGAAACAAAGTCCTCTACTTCAGATTTTGTTGTGCCAAAAATCACAAGTATATCGGTTTCAAGTACGTGGAGAGTAATTCAACTTATCTTTTGCTTCCAATTCGAATATGCTCATGAACAGGGAGGGAACAGTAGGTATTGCTTTGCCGTGCTTCCACGCTGTCTCTAGAAAAAGTTGTTGAACTGAAAGCTATTCTGTTTCATGCAGATTGTTGTCAATTGTATGCTGTCTTTGTTACTTCTCCACTGAGACCATTGACCCCCAGAAGACTCCTCAAATATTCAATAGTTTGTGATATTGTTACGATATTTTTTTTTAATTAATTCGTTGCATCGATTCAACTTCAATTCAATATATTTTCTGTATCANACAATTACATGATGTATATTGAAGTATACTACAAGGGCACTTGATTCACACATTCATCTGAAAACATATCAAAACACTCACATGATTCAGATGTATTATTTGAAGACACATAATAATGATTTGAACACAACAAATTTGACATTTTTGTTGAGGCAGTTTGATGCGTGAACGAATTAGGACTCGTTTTATCAGTGAAAGAAATACAGGGTGATAACGATTGTGGATACTAACAATCGAAACGTTGTGACATAACTTGGTTTGAAATCTTTTAATTTTTATTATTTTCCCATTTTTTGTTATTAATATTTTTAATTTTCTCAGCTTTTATAAATATTTCAATTTGTATTTGTTTGGTTGTAGCTGTATGTTATTTCTTTGTAATTTCAGTTTTTTGTTTAATAAAATTGTTATTTTCGGTTTATCTTTTTGATTTTTTGCAGGGTTATCAAATCAATTTATATTATATTAGACAATGGAAGTCCGAACTGATGAAATACACCACGAAACATTATCAACCACCTTCAAACAAAGGCCTAATAATTTCAATCTAGTTCGGGATAAATAGGTGCCTTGTTACTTCAAATAACTGTCTCAAATTTCAACCAAATCGGTGTAAGGATACTTATGATATTTTATGAATATCGTTTTTTTCAAATTTTCTTAAACGCCCTGTATCTCAGAAACAAAGTAACTCCGGANGGTAGGAAATCATAATGAAGAAAAGAGAATTGAAACTCTCTATGTTCTTTACCACTTTTATTTGTAACTAACGTTACTGCAGCTTTGTCCTATAAGGACATTTTCAAACTTATACCTTGAACCAACAATGGTTCATTACATTAGCCTTTATATACCACCTCTGTAGGTGAAAATAGAGGTACTTGGAGTGATTGAGTACCTGAATTTACAGTTTACAATGCAGAAGTGCTAATTTGAAAACCGGTGAGTAAACTAATTCGATTTGATCAGGTTGCACCCGCAATGTTTATGCTTGTGAATTTTCAAGGATTCTAAATAATTCGGACATTTAAGCTTATAAACTCCAGATTTCTCCAACTTGTCCACCTCATCTTTGGTATTGAAAAGGAAATCAGATAACCTGGTATGTGGTCTGAATGCCACTTCCACATTGTTTTTTCTGAAGAAACCCGCAATTATCTCTGTTCTTGTTTCAAAATATGTTAGAATTACCCATTTCTTGATTTCTGGTTGTTTGACCTGAGGGTATATTAATCTGTAAGTGAATTTAGGGCTTTGTTTTCTGACTAACTTCCGGATAGTATCTGCGTTGGAACCATTATTATGACCTATCTGTGTAATTTTATCAATTTCCCTAGCTAGATTGTCTGCAGACAAAGGGAGTGAGAATGCTCTGTGCAACATTGAATTGTAGGCTGCTAATTTATGACTGTCTGGATGGAAAGAATCGCTTGGGATGGTAATATCTGTATAGCTGGATTTTCTGAAAACATTGAAATCAAATTTATTCTGATTGTGTGTAATGGTCAGGTCTAAGAAACTATTGAGTTTGTCTCCAAACTGCTTCTTGTTCTGAATGTTCAGGTTTCAGAATGATCTCAACAACATATTTCCTGCATCAAAGTAGGTTTTTACGGGAAATAGAATGTGCTGGGTTATTTTTTCGTATGTTCATCTGTTCATTGCTCCTGGTCCTAGAGAATTAAACAAATGAGCACTCTTCTGAAAATCCACAATTTGATTTCAATTTAGGAGCCAATGACAAACACTTGTTTCTGCCTATTGGGTAACACCAGTGGCGGGCAGGTGGTCTTCGATTGGAGTCAGAATTATCAAAATTTGAAAACATCGTATCATATCGCGTAATTGTCATGAAGATAACATAAGTTATACCGAAAGCTTGACATAGAATGGTGAAGGCTCATATCTAATTTAAGGTGAACTCTGCTCAAATTATCAGTTAACATATGGGCTGAAAAGTGTCCCGAGCCTAAGAAAAAAACGCGTTTTTTTTTTCAAAATTAGCCTCATTCATCAACATAATCTACATTAAGAGCCACACAATCATTTCAGTATCACTTTTGTAGTACGATTTATTTTCTGCCTCAAAATAGGCCTCACTTTCAGCAGTGTCCTCTTGATTCGAGCGATATTTCTTACCAGTGAGCATTTTTTTGAAGTCTGCGAACAGCCAGTAGTCACTGGGAGCCAAATCTGGCAGAAACGGTGGTTGTGAGAACAATTTTAAATACAATTCATGTAATTTGGCCATTATTTTGATTGACATGTGGCATGGTACGTCGTCTTGATTAAACAAAATTTGTTTCGTTGTCATATGCGGTCGTTGCTTAGCAGTTTGGGCCTTCAACGCTCCAATAACACTATATAATATTCACTGTTGATGGTATTTCCCTTCTCAAGATAATCGATGAATATTACACTACGCACATCCCAAAATACCGAGGCCATAATCTTTCCAGCCGATTGTCCCACTTTCCGGCACTTTGGATGAGTTTCACCAGTTGCTCTCCACTCAGATGACGATCGTTATGATACAATCGTACCATGGCCATCAAGGCAACCTCCTTAACGTACAGATCAAGAGGGGTCAGGCCCGTAATCAATTCCATTGCCGCGGTTGGTGCATGTTGTTCTCATGGCTCCTGTGAAGCCAATGAGTCGGCAATGCGATTACCTTTACTCCTGTCGTGCCCTTTAACCCACAACAGGATAATGTTATTATCTACCGACGCATTTGCTAAATCTTGATGACACTCTAGTACTAGCCCTGAGGTTACACGTTGTCTGTTCAAGGCTAATACGGCATGTCTGCTGTCAGTGCAGATTTTTTCAAGTAGGTCTTTCTAGCATTGGTTCCACTGAATGGGAAAACATCGTATTGATCTAAACCTCTTTCAGACTAATTTCATCGCCAACCTGCTTTTTTCTTCTTAAAGCTGGAAGCGACCACCAGTTATATCGGTTGTTGAAAATCCTCCCTTGGGATTTCGGGTAAACGTGGTCGAAGATTATTATGTAAGTGTGAACAAAGTGGTTCTATTTGGTAGAAAAAATGCTGAAGTTGCTCGTATTATTTATTTTGCCAGCTGTAGTTAAAATTGCTAGAAAATTGCTTGATTTCTTTTGTATATGCAGGTACAAGCTACATAATTAAAAAAAATTCAATATATTTTGCAGCATTCTCTTTAAAATTCGTCATATTTTCAAATTTCTTCGACGTGAATTGTAATAGATAAACGAGTATATAAAAATCCTCAGAATCAAATCCGTTTTTGTCATTGATAACAATATCTCAGTACTGAAATGTTTGACTGAAATGTTAGCGTGCATTGCAATCAAAAGGTCACTCTCCACGTGAATTTGTACCGCACGACATCCTGTCGTTCTGGTATTTATTGAAGAAGAGTGTTTTCATAGACTCAGCCGAGGAGAACTATACTGCTCTGAAATGAAATTTATATTGACTGAATAAGTTAAAATTACAATATTCTAATTTGGGTCATCATGACCTTTCGTTTGTTAGATTTGAATTTAAACGACATTATTCGCTGAAATAAAATCTACCTAGTTTGTAAATGAATCCCAAATGTTTCTGCTTCGTTATTTATCTGTTTGATGATACATTTTTCGATTCAGACACTAAGAGCAGTTTGACAATAGACAGAAAACAATACAGGACATCTAGGAAGGCGTTTTTCCTTCTTGTTGGAAAATTGCTCGGGTTTAGCCTATTCCCAAAAAGAGCAAGAAAAATCTCTTAAATAACTATAGACCAGTCGCTTTGCTATCAGTGATATCAAAAGTCACGAAGAACGAAGTAAACCACCATACCCTTGAATATTTGGAAGCTTTTAACATCTTGAGCGATCATCAATATGGCTTTTGGAAACAAAGATCAACAGGCGACCTTCTATCGTATGTCACTTTCATTTGGAATAATGAATGAATGGAATAATTCGATGGCATGTCCTGTCGGATCATTTTTATGTACGGTTCTCCATCTTCCTGAAAGAGGATCATCAGTTGGAGTCAGAATCACTCATCGAACGGAAGTTTACACAAAGTTCACAACAGTTTTTAATTTTTTCTTTTTGTTGGTTCATGCACCAGCTATGAGGATATTTCCTCCAAAAAACGTGTGTTTGGAACACATCTGCAAAAAAGTACAAAAATCGCGATACAAAAATGAAGCTGTCTAAAGATGCTGATCTTAATCACGCAAAACGACAAGAAGCAATGAATAAATTTATTATCTGAAGAAGTCCGAAAACTTCAATTCTTGTAGTTCGTGGTGTAGTTCGTCAAATTAAGAAAAGAACATTCGAAAAAACATGTAGAATTTGTTTGGGTGACCTTCAAGCAAAATTTAACATTTGCACAACAAAATATATACACACAAAACATCTAACAAAAGCTGCCAACATCTTACTTTCAATACACAGATCAAAGATTTGATGATACTATTTTTCGTTAACCCTAAAATTGTGAATAGGGTATCCATTTGAATGTTGTATAAAAGACGGTATTTCATTTGACTACCTAAATAGTGGAAGGTTTTCAAACTTTGTCTCGAGTATTCATTTGCTTTTCGAAGACTCCCAAGGATATATGCTAAACTTTACGATATGCTAAACTTGTTTCCAAAATATTGATGATTCACTGCTAATTAAAATGAAGCGCTTTGTGACAAATACAAGCGTTAGATAAGATTAGAACTTTCAATCAATTGCTGGATCTACAAAGTATTTATCAAAGAATCGAGTCATTTACTTCGCAAAATTTCTAAAATTATGGATTTGTACACATTTAACCGATTAAATTAGGTGCACATAAAATATAAACCTTTGAATCTTTTTCAATATATTCACGTATAAATTTACTTGTCATATTGCACTAATAAATTAAACCTAAACTTCTTTCATGAGAATGATGAATAATATATTATAGTATGAGGTATCAAAGTATCTTGAATACAAACGATATGAAATAAGGCAACTGTTTTAAAGACCTGTTATCCTCGAGTACTTTAAGCCAATTTCATTGGTATGCAATAAAATCAACATCTATTATTTCTGAATTAAAAAAAGAGAAATGAGAATAATGCATAATGTAAAATGGTTGAACTCAGGATGCTAACCAAGTAAGCATCATCAGAGAATGATGTGTACGTCGAGAGACAGTACTACAGCTCTTGTGTGGTAAAAATGTTCTCATTTGCTGAAAAAATGTTAATACGATTTCTGCGTGCGAGATACTTTCCTCCTTTCCGATAACTCTCAGAAGTTTTCGTGAAACTCGTTCAAGAAAAGGAAAACTTGGGTCCTTCTACAACTATTTTATCGATTTCATCATAAAAAATGGTATAAATGATTGGAAATTTGTACAATTCCCAGCATGATTTTATTTTCGGATAAAACGAACTATTTTTTCAGGACCATGACCTGCTAGGTGATTGCATTAATATCGATTTCATGGAAGCGTGACTACTTAGATTTGGGAGTTGAGGTCAAGAACGAAATTGTATCTAATAGTGCAGTTCAGAGAAATCGAAAGTGAAGTGATGTGAAATATAATTGTATAATCTCCGGATTTTTTATCGAATAACTGAAAATTTCACTTCCAGTGAAGCGATAAACTATTGCAAAGGGTTTTTTCTTGACGTGACACTTTCGAATGATTATTTTGGCAATTGATCATGTGTTTATTGAACCTCTTAGAGTTGGAATAATTTGTCGGTGTTGTATAATAATGTCATTTGCTATTGATGTTATATAAGTGAGTTTGATTCCAATCTTTCCTTTCTGAATTTCAGACAGTTGATGCTTATGTAATTTGAGAAAAACCTTCGTTAACAAAAGTGACAGAACCAATAAAGTGAATTTTATTATGAACAATGAGAATTGAAACTTTCTATGTTTTTTAACACTTTTATTTGTAACTAACGTTACTGCAGTTTCGTCCTATAAGGACATTCTCAAACTGATACATTAAACTAAAACTGATTGACTACATAACCTCTTATATAACACCATTGTAGGTAATAATAAAGGTCCTTAACTTAATTAAGTACCTGCACTTCGTTTACCTGTGACAATGTGGATACACTTATTTGAAAACCTGTGAGTAAACTAGATCGAATTGATAATTTAACAGGTAGCACCCGCAACGTTTATGCTTACGAATTTCCAGGGATTCCAAATAATTGAGTTTACAACCCTTCCTTGAATAGTGCAACATTTCCGTATAGTTTAGATTCGGAAACTTGTGGTTTCAAGCCAAGGAATGATTTGAAAACGTCGAATCATTTTTAGCTAGTCTGTTCAGCATTCCGTTTTTGGAAACATAAACACTATCACACTTCGGACGCTTAAGCTTATAAACTCCAGATTTCTCCAAGTTGTCCACTTTATCTTTGGCATTGAAAAGGAAATCAGATAACCTGGCATGTGGTTTGAATGCTACTTCAACATTGTTTTTTTCTGAAGAAACCCGAAATTATCTCTATTCTTTTTCCAAAATATGTTAGAGTTACCCATTTCTTGATTTCTGGTTGTTTGACTTGAGGATAAATTAATCTGTAAGTGAATTTACGGCTTTGTTTTCTGCTTCTTCTGTTTCCTTCTGGATAGTATCTGCTTTGAAACCATTATTATGGGCTCTCTGTGTAATGTGTAATTATTTTAATTTCTCTAGCTATATTGTTAGCAGACAAAGGTAGTGAGAACGCTCTGTGCAATATTGAATTGTAGGCTGCTAATTTATGACTGTCTGGATAGAAATAATCACTTGGGATGGTGATGTCTGTATAGTTACATTTTCTGAATACATTGAACTCAAATTTATGCTGATTATGTGTTATGGTTAGAATGAATTTGAGTTCAATGTATTCAGAAAACTTAGTTATACAGACATTGCCATCCCAAGCGATCCTTTCCACTCACCGGTTTTCAAATTAGCGTATCCACATTGTCACAGGTAAACAAAATGCAGGTACTCAATTAAGTTTAGGACCTCTGTAACGTCAGATACAAATGAAAGTGATAAAAAACATAGAAAGTTTGAATTCTCATAGTTTATGATGATTTCTACCATGTAGTAACGGCTACATCCATCAATTCATTGAATTTTATTAGTTCAGATTTCCATTGTTCAATATGATGATAACATAATTCGAAATCCAGTTAAATCTAGTCAAATCTACTAAAATTCACCATAAAACATTGTCAACCATCAAACCCATAAAATGTTGAGAAAAGATTTTGTGTAATACCTTTTCTTGACTGTACAGTCAATTTTCTACAGAAATAACGTTTATTTTCAATGCAAAAGTCTTTTATCAGACAATTTTTTTTCCTGCATAATAGCATTAGTCATTTTTTGACCAAAATATTTTGAGAATCAATTCTTTAGCATATACCCATAATATCATATAAAAAAAAAATGTGAGAAAGACAAATTTCTTCACTGGATAATTGAACACTATGTATTATGCTTCAATCTTTGCTGGAATTTCTTCTAATCAGATTTCATTCAATACAAACACTTTTCCCAATCACCAAAACTGCAGTACTCTTTTCGACATATGTTTCACCAAGCAAGTTGGCGTCTTCAGATGGAGAAAATGGGAGTCGAGGAGAGTATTGTATTTCTGAGGATTGGAAAAAGTGCCTGTTCTGGATTGGTTCTATAACAGAGATTCCAGTTTTACCTTTCCTGTATAAATTCATATTGAACTCTGAAAGATATCCTCCAATATTATTTTGATTGGAAACGTACGAATGCCCGTCGTAGTATCAGCCAGGAAAGTAGTTTTCCTATAATTCTTTGCCAAATCCTATTGCATATGTATTTTTCCTCGACAGAGATTGAGTTGATTTCTGTTAAATTTTGGTATGCGGATGCTTTTTTCACAGCTTGAGCTTTCTTTACGAGATGAATCTGTTACTACTTCATTGTAGTTGAAACGGTTCCAGTCTCATACGAAGGTTTCGTAAATGCGGTGGAGAGTCAATGAAATAAGTCGATGGCACTGCAGTCTTGGTAAGATCTGTTCCGCATTGATGAAAAGTAATACTCTGAAACCGGTGTGCCGTCTTTCTCAAAAGTACCTTCTTAATACTTTAAGACACTATTAACTTAGGACCCATAAAAATAAAAATACGAATACCTACAAATCTAAAAAAATTAAACAAAGTTGCTTTGATAACTTTGGTTCTCGTTTGTAATGAATATGTTGATAATTGGCAAGATGACAGTAAATGAAAATCACTGAAATGAAATTTATAATAAAACCCTATTAATGGATTACAAAACAGGCATTTATTATATCATTATGAGTGGTATCAATAATATTTTGATAAAATTAAACAATAAAATACGACAAGCTGCCATGACATCTTGAACGCCAATTACAACGAATCACGTCATGTTAGAGTAAACAAACGAATATGACATCTAGTATGATACAACAATAATACTCGACGCTAGTTTTTTCTTGTTTTATTTACGACTCAATATTGTTTACAGTTACTGTTTCTTCTGTTGTGTTGTTAAATCAATAACGTGAGCCATGGAACCAGGATTTACAAAGGCAAACAGCGGTAATGTGCCAATAATCGACTTGTTGACGCTGAGAGAGTTTCTGGCATCAAATATATTTGTTTGTCAGAATTGAGAAATGTTGAAACTTCCACGTAAATACAATAATAATATTTAGAAAACAAAAAAAAAGTCCAAAGCCTTCGGAAGATATTTGTATTTCAATATTAGAGGTTCAAATATCATTTCGGAAACTACCTACTCACCACACACACATAGATTTATTTACTTTAGGACTTCCAGAGCATCTCATGGCGTTATGGCGATGATGCGACAAGTTGAAACACGAAGAAAATCTGTGCCCATGACAAGGGTGACAGAGAGATGAAATCTAATCTCAAAAAGGTTGTTTATTATTGAATTTAGTTCTCGACCAAGATAATGCTGGTTTATAATCTACAAAATTAGTAAATGCGTTGAAGTGATATTCACAAAAAATGAATCTAATTACTGGCAATCTGGTATCTGTAGAGTAGGGAGTCACCCTCCCTACTCACAGTAGACTCACAGCACTTAGGCCACATGTGACCCATTGTACATCCTCCCGAGGAGTTGTCCTTCTAGGTCATCGTCCATCTTGTCCTTTCCAGGAAGGTGAACAAATCACTAGGAGACATCTCCTTCACATTGGCAGGTGTAGGCGAAGACTCGCCGAACGACACTATTTTTGACAACGTTGAGATGTCTCACAGTGGCCTCCGCGAAAGTTTTGGAAGGTGCATCGATATTACTGTCATTGCGCGGCTTCTTCAACCTTCTTGGGGTTCCCTACGTGGAGGTGCACAAGTGAGGGAGTTTTCCTTAACCCATATATTTCGTTTCGTTTTTTTTATACGGGACGAACACAAATAATTTTCTCGGAGGTTTTGTTGATGTATTAGCACACTGAAGAACTGCATAACACATATACATCATCGGTTGTTTGACTTGAGGGTAAATTAATCTGTGAGTGAATTTACGGCTTTGTTTTCTGCTTCTTCTGTTTCCTTCTGGATAGTATCTGCTTTGAAACCATTATTATGGGCTATCTGTGTAATGTGTAATTATTTTAATTTCTCTAGCTATATTGTTAGCAGACAAAGGTAGTGAGAACGCTCTGTGCAATATTGAATTGTAGGCTGCTAATTTATGACTGTCTGGATAGAAATAATCAGTGAGGGAGTTTTCCTTAACCCATATATTTCGTTTCGTTTTTTTTATACGGGACGAATACAAATAATTTTCTCGGAGGTTTTGTTGATGTATTAGCACACTGAAGAACTGCATAACACATATACATCATCATCAAATCCAAGTGAGAGATTTTAGTATTTGAATATAATCTACTCGAACGTGACGTCACAAGCGACGCCATGACATTTTAATCTGTACTGGTGTGAATTTTAAACTTATAAATTAGATTGTATTCATTTTCTACTGAACTTTATTTTTCACGGAAATATGACATGCGTTGTAATTATATTTCCCATTATAGAATAGTATTTCAAAATCTGTCATCATGCCTCTTTGCGATGTTTGTAATTAACGATGAGAGTGGAGTTTGAGTAAGAAAGTAGGAAGTTATAATTAATGATATTACAAGTAATACTTGTGATGTAATCAATGTGATTTCAGTACTTAATATGCCAAAATAATGTCGGAAAAGTATCGGTACAAATAAATTGACCGGAGAAAGGACTCACTTCAATTGTAACTTCCCTGACAACTGAGTAAAAACNTAATTAATATATTGGAATATTTTCCAATACCGTTAAAATTATATATAATCCGTTATCGAATCACCAGTTTGATCCTTGTTTATCACATCTGCAAAACTAGCAACAATGCTCTGTTAGTATACCTGCGAAGATATTGAAAGAATCATAATCACTCGATAAGTGCGACGCTCATCAGTCTCGAATTGTAATTCTTACGAGGAATTTTTTCAAGGACACAGGAACAAAGTAGGCGCGAATACACTGATCGCATAATAATGAAGAATGAATTTTCAGTCAATGACCAACAATCTTCGTTGAATATCGCCGGCAGTTAAATATACGGTCATTCGAATTGAATTTTTGATAATAATCAATGGATAGTTCTTTATTGAAGTTGAAAAAATCTGTTAAAAATCTGTTTTTCCGTCAACCAGCTATCGTTCCCCTACGAAAGACAACTCTCAAAAGTCGAAACTTGTGCGAGCTAAGGGCTAACGAGGTCTTACCTTTTAACGTGTGATTGCTAACACGGGTTGGGCGATAGGAAGTGAAAATCGATCGTCCGACATGCGGTTTGAACCACCGGTTCGCACAGCGGTCGATTGGCTGAGTGGAGCTGACCACCCACGTAAACCCACCAGTCCTAGCAAGTTAGTTAGTTATTTCCGAGAACGTTTCATCCAAAGATGACAGGGGTATACAAGATATAAACACAAACCAGTTCTTTTCTTATGGCTATGAACCTCAGAATTTTTCAGGAGAATTGTATGAGAGGTCAGAGTTTTATATTTTAACGTGCAGTTCCAGCATGGTGAGAAGTAATGGAAAGGAAACCAAGATTCAAGATGGAAATAATGAACAGGAATAGACAACAGGAAAGTAAAATATACTAAAAAGAATCGAGAATACAATTGAGACGAAAGATCTCAAGAAAACGAAAATGTAGAAAAGCAAAATAAATACGATTGTGAAAAATAAGAAACTCTTGATATGACACGATATGTGTGTGTAAGGATATTTATGATATTTCATAAATACCGTTTTTTTTAACTTCAATGCTGTATCTCAGAAACAAGACAACTACAGAATTTTTTTCTCAAATCGACCTAACGAATCACTCTTTGAAGTTTCGTATCGTAGTTAATATCAAAGTACTAACTAGAGAAAGGTATATAGAAAATAACACAGAAGACGTTGATCCCAAACAGTTGAAGAATAATTATGTGGACCTATCGGAAACGTTTAATAAGTATAAGATGGAAAAATAACTTCAGTTTCATCGTTATCACATTCGTTTCAAAGAAAAAAATGAACATAATGGTAATATCAAAGACAATTTCTTGGTATGAGTAAAAAACAGTTTGATATTTAAAATAAAAACGAAATTCTGAGTGAAACAATGAAAAACAAACGAAAATGAGAATAAAATAATCACAGTATATGTAAACAACGTCAGACAGAAATTTGATTTAAAAAACGGAGAACTGAAGCAATATCGAAGAAAAAACTTTTATAAAATCATTGAAACAAGAAAGGAGTCTTTCATAAAGATGAAACTAAAATGGAAAATTCTTAAAAGTTAGAAAACCATATAATTGAACAGATTTTCTTGATTGCTAATCAGAAATGGCCGTAAGAACAGTACCAAAAAGTGAATTTCAATCAAATCTCAAAATGCATATCGAACAATGACAACAGATTTCTGAAGTGGGGGTTATACTAGAATGAAAAAAATTATCACGATTGAGTTCATCAAAAGAGAGTGTCTCGAAAAAACTCACGATAAAACAAGTCAAAAATATTATAACACTAACAAGATTGTAAATTTTCGTACATTTACTTCCTTGAAAGAATAATTACGGAAACAAACAGACTATGGTTTTCAAAGTGGCGATGGAAGGGGTATTTTAAAGAATGGTCACAAAACGTATAAAACATTTCTCCACTGTTTCAAACAACATGTTTCGATAACACGCAAACATGTTCATGAGTTTTAACTTCATACGATGAGTGTTCGAAATATTTTTTCAAAATATGGCACTGCGCAACATATTTGAGGAAATTGTTTTGTTGAAGGATTTGGAAACAGAGCAGACTGATTTTTTATAAGAAACCCCACGTTGGGGGCCGAAAATTCAATCTGAAATTATTCAAATATTTCAACATCGTTGTACTTCGAATTTGTTTTCTTTGTTATTTGAATCCACAAGGTTCTATTCCAGATAACCTTTCATTCGAATCATTATTCTGTCTGTCACTCAAACTCTCAGAGTACGTACAAACATTTTTGTGAAATTGGTCTTTACTATTCCGTACCGAACGAAGCGACTACATCATTAATTCATTATTTCCGCTATATACCTCCAGTACCCACTGCTAGTTGCTCGATTCATATTCATAATCGTTACCTTCATTTGCTACAAAACCTTGATTCGCAATGGTCTTGACAAGGATCACATTTTATGGCCGGGCGACAGTATTTACGTCAATACGATAAGTGTTTGGAACACGATACCACCATCATTATGAAGTTTACCATTTAGCTGGTTCCACGAGTAACGGTGTAATTTACACCAGAATTGAAAGGAAACAAGAAAAATGCTGCCTCTTCAAAAAATAAGGCGAATTTTTCTCAAAAAATATTCATTTATTAAAATTCTATTTTGCCCCCTCCAAAGTAGTCTCTCCAGATATACTACATTTGCGCCAACTTTTTTCCAATCTTCTGATAGGCACTTTTAGGTATATCACTGATTCGGTTTTTATGTGTTTGATCGTCGCAAAACGTCATCCTTTCAATCTTGGGAACATAAAAAAGTCACAAGGAACTAAATCTGGAGAAAATGGTGGCTGAGGCATAATTACGGTGTTGTTTTTGTCCAAAAAATTGACGAGTGAGTAGGTGTAGTTATGAATTTTTTTTCCACAATACTGGATGTGTTTTCTTCGTATTGCCTCTCGCAAGCTGTGTGTAACTTCAAGATAATACTCCTTATTGACCGTACGACTATGTTGCAAGAATTCTTGATGCACTACGCCAAGGTAATAGAAGAAAACAGTGAACATTCTATCGAACCTGGCATGCTTTTCTTGGTCTTGGCTCTCCTGGGTTCTTCCATTGGGACGATTGGACTTTGGTTTCGATGTCATAACCGCCGTTGGCATCATTCAATAATTTCTGAGCGATGCGACGGTTTTTTGGTCAAAATTCGGCAATTTTGGAACTTCGTTGCCACACGCTTCATATCATGTTTAATATAGTATTGATGGATCATTTTCCAACATCAACTGTGGATGGTGTTACCGTACTGTTTGAAAGTATGTTTTGTGATATCATTCAATTGGTACCACTTGGTTCAGTATGAACAATCAGGGTGGGGACACAAAACCACTAATTATTTTACCGCACTGAGTGCTTTTACACGGAGTGAGCGACATATAGGTTTGATAATTCGAAAGTCAAACTATAGGAAAACAATGATAACCGTAGTCGCATAGGTACAAATTTTTGTATTACGTCTATCTATCGTAATATTATTTTACAGAACTGTAAAAGGCAACTATTGATGATGACTAGTGAATCCTAAAGCTGTTGCTAAGTTTACCAATGCGATAATTATGTATCAGAAAGTATGTTCATAACCAGTTCTCCTCCAGATCCGTATCTAGCAATTAAGTGTATTTATGTTTATAGTAAAAACAAATATGATTTTACAGCAAGTACGTAAAATGTTTATGTATTAGTACTCATTTGTCCTATTATAACATAGATACTTGTGGAAAAAATAGATTATTTCGTCTCAAGAACTTTGGAACTCAAAGGTTTCACGTTTCTCATACTCGTAATTAGTTATTGATAGCTCATTATACCGATATACTGGGAAAACAAATACGACTTGTACACACAACTTCATTCATTCACATCATTCATTGAAGATATCAGGGTTAATCTTAGTTTGTTCTGAGACAAAGAACAATCTTTTTTTTTTCCAAATCCTCTATTTGAATGAAGTTATATATGGCTACTATTGATGGAGTTGATAACATTATATTCAACGTATTCAGTCCAAGTTTGACTATTATTTCATTTGAAAGAACTGTTCAAAGGATAATATTTTATAGAAATGAACTCACTACATAGGTTAGTAGGTTAACAAGTGATTTTGAAAAGTTCCATCACATCACTCAGAAACAAATGACAATTCTCATTATTCACTTCGAAGGAAGTTCATTTTCTAATCGAATATAACTCTAATTATTGAACGTGTTTATGGAAAACAACCAAATGATGAGTAAAGAGTAGTGTGTTACAAACCTACAATAAGTAACGTACCTACTCACTTGCAATGTTAATGATAAGGTAATTAGCCATGTTGTAGTTAAAATAATTTGATACTTGATTCCTGATTTTTTCGTACCAGTCACGGAAGTACTTTTATGTTGAGTATTTATACTCCAAAATAGATTGAATCAATATTGATATTGTGCGGGGTCACAAACCTATGGATGATTCCATGATTCCTCCAGGTTATTTTTGTCTCAAGAGAATAACTCTGCAGGAATTTGTGGGGAATTGTAAATTTTACTACCTTCTAAAGGAAGTGAAAATAAAAACACGCCATTAATTCGAAAAATAAGTTCACAATAAATTTTATGATTTTAGAAAAACATACATAGAATATACCATTCAAACTAACTGAAAAATATAGCATTGTGAGTCCATTACATTTCGATTCAGCACATGTAAATAATGAAATTCCTTTAAAATATAAAATTTATATCCGGCTGCCAAATTTTAATTTTCAACTAGTAGTAATACATACAACATGTGAAGTAGTATTATATGTAAAAATTCTAACAGAAATTCACAACCACAATAGTATACTACAAGGGCACTTGATTAACATTCATCTGAAAACATATCAAATCACTCACATTGATTCAGATGTATCATTGGAAGAAACATAATAATGATTTGAACACAACAAATTTGACATTTTTGTTGAGGCAGTTTGATGCGTGAACGAATTAGGACTCGTTTTATCAGTTAAAGAAATACAGGATGATAACGATTATGGATACTAACAATCGAAACGTTGTGACATATCTTGGTTTGAAATCTTTTAATTTCCATTATTTTCCCATTTTTTGTTATTAATATTTTCAATATATAGTTCGGGCTAAATAGGTGCTATGTTACTTCAAATAACTGTATCAAATTTCAACCAAATCGGTGTAAGGATACTTATGATATTTTATGAATATCATTTTTTTCAAATTTTCTTAAACGCCCTGTATCTCAGAAACAAAGTAACTCCGGATATATGTTCGACTCAACGAATAATCTACTGAAGTTTCGTACCGTAGTTAGGAAACACCCTGTAGACATCACAAGGTACGTCTGTTCAAAAAATCATAGATAAAATAGTCTATTTTGAACATGTTGGTTTAAAAATCATTTCAGTATGTTTTCTTGACGATTACTGAGCGCCAGTACCTACTTCTGATATCATTTCATAATTTTCATTATTCAACATCTTTATACTAATCATCTGCATCTGAATGTTTGGTCCCAATTAGTCATTATTCGCGATAACTACGTGATCCTCAGTTGAATGATACCCATCTTCAATTAAACAGAAAAGTTTTGCATACAGAACTAATTCATACCACAAAACACATGTACACTTATGGTTTCAGTGACTCATTTGAGGAACGATATAACATATGGTCGACTCGTTTTTTGCCTGATTCAAACAAAGCATACGCTTGCTTTGCGGTGAAAAATGATTAATTATTGAAAATATTTTAATTGGCAATTAGTAGTTTGAAACGTGACAAAGATTCATGTTCTCATATACTCATAACATGCTAATTTTTATCATGGAAGATGTATTGAAATCAGATAAATGGAAATCAAGTACAATGCAGCTTGTTATTTACTCCAAAGCAAAATTTTCAATAATTATATGATTATTGTAATATTCATTATTATGATTGGAGCCAGAAAAATGATCATGCCTCGTGACGCTCTGAGGCATGGCAAAAAATGCGAAATTATTTGTGAAACTCGTTTATTTAATGTAAAAGCTATTTTCAATTTGATAAGAACAATGTTGATCATTTATAAGCAATAGAGAATTTGGTGTTACATTGTGGGTATTTCCAGATATATATTTTTTTAATCTAAACATTTCGTTATTTTTTTCCTCACGATAGTGAATTTACCCAGTTTTCTGTTTTATATACCTTGATTTTTCCATAAGTTTAACTGTATAAACCTCGTGATTTCACCTTCGGCGCCCAACGTGGGGAACACTTTGTTGAAATAACTGCAGAAATTACCACTTTGCAATATGAAAATACCGAACACCAAAGCTACTGAAACTGTTCATATCTGTTCTGATATTAGTAATCATTGCTTATATCAAGAAGTGGTAGGATAAATTATCTCACTTGATTATTCTGTAACAAAAAGGGAAATTTATAAAGTTTGATAAATTGATGGATGTAGCCGTTACGACGTGGTAGGAAATCATAATGAAGAAAAGAGAATTGAAACTCACTATGTTCTTTACCACTTTTATTTGTAACTAACGTTACTGCAGTTTTGTCCTATAAGGAAATTTTCAAACTTATACCTTGAACCAACAATGGTTCATTACATTAGCCTTTATATACCACCTCTGTAGGTGAAAATAGAGGTACTTGGCTTCATTGAGTACCTGAATTTACAGTTTACAATGCAGTTGTGCTAATTTGAAAACCGGTGAGTAAACTAATTCGATTTGATCAGGTTGCACCCACAATGTTTATGCTTGAGAATTTTCAAGGATTCTAAATAATTGAGTTTGTTACCCTTGCTTGCATAGTGCAAAATTTCCGTATCGTTCAGATTCGGAAACTTGTGGTTGCATACCAAGGAATGGTTTGAAAACGTCGAATCATATTTTCCTAGTCTGAAGGACCTTTCATGTTCAGCATACCGTTTTTGGAAATTTCGACCACATTGTCCCACATAAACACTATTACACTCCGGACACTTAAGCTTATAAACTCCAGATTTCTCCAACTTGTCCACCTCATCTTTGGCATTGAAAAGGAAATCAGATAACCTGTTATGTGGTCTGAATGCCACTTCCACATTGTTTTTTTCTGAAGAAACCCGCAATTATCTCTGTTCTTGTATCAAAATATGTTAGAATTACCCATTTCTTGATTTCTGGTTGTTTGACCTGAGGGTATATTAATCTGTAAGTGAATTTACGGCTTTGTTTTCTGACTAACTTCTGGATAGTATCTGCGTTGGAACCATTATTATGACCTATCTGTGTAATTTTATCAATTTCCCTAGCTAGATTGTCTGCAGACAAAGGCAGTGAAAATGCTCACCGAGGCCATAATCTTTCCAGCCGATTGTCCCACTTTCCGGCACTTTGGATGAGTTTCACCAGTTGCTCTCCACTCAGATGACGATCGTTATGATCCCGTAGTGATGTGATGGATACATGTTTCATCCATTGTCACATATCGATGAAAAACTTCCGGTTTGTTTAGTTCAAATATGGCCAAACACTGCTCAGAATCATCAAGACGTTCTTGTTCTTGGTCAACAGTGATCTCGGGCGGCACTCACTTTGAACAGAGCTTTCTCATAGTCAAATGATCATTTAATATGAAACCAAAAAGTTGTTTTGATATCTTTGAAATGTCAGTTAACTTTCGGAACTTTACTTTTCGATCATACAAAAGACTTTGTGGATTTTTTCTGGTGTTACTGTCTCATTTGGTCGTCCACTGCGTTCTGCATCATCGATGTTTCTGCGACCATATTTGAAGTCAGCAAAGCAACGTTTAATGGTTGCTTCTGCTGGATCAGAGTCCTTACAACACTTTTCAAGTTATTGCTTCGCTTAGACGGTATTTTTCTCATCTAGAAGCAGTGTAAAATTAAAACACGAAATTGTTTTTGATCCATTCTTCTGAAAATAACAAATGTGGTGTCATTCTTAGCACAATAACTTACAAACTTATGAGTAGAATATAATAAAATTTCGACAGCTTTCTTTCGAAGGTTTGTTCTAACTGACAAAGCGCCATCTATGTGTCAGGCCAGATACTTTCCAGCCCATGTAGTAAAGTAAACATTAAACTGTTATTCTACGTTATACATTTGCCCAGGATACTATCTAAAAACATTCACTGGAGACACTGGTGTTTTTTCTTTGACTTTTGACAAGTCACATAAGGAAATTTTCAGGTTTCTTCGAAACGTAAATTTGAGAAAGATTTATAGTCATTTTGAATATAAAACGGGGTTATTAACAAATATAGAACTACATATAATTAAGCAATTACTTCACCAATCATTTCTTTTTTTAACTGTGTTTAACTCTGAATTTTCGTACCGCAGTTAGATAACACCCTGTATTCCTTTCACTGATAAAACGAGTCCTAATTCGTTCACGCATTAAACTGCCTCAACAAAAATGACAAATTTGTTGTGTTCAAATCATTATTATGTGTCTTCAAATAATACATCAGAATCAATGTAAGTGTTTTGAAATGTTTTCAGATGAATGTTAATCAAGTGTCCTTGTAGTATACTGTAGTGTATTGTCGTTTTGAATTTCTGTTAGAATTTTTACATATAATTCTACTTTATATGTTGTGTGTATTACCACTAGTTGGAAATTAGAATTTGGCAGCTGGATATAAATTTCATATTTTAAGAGTAGGTAGGTATTCTATTATTTACATGTGCTGAATCGAAATGTAATGGACTCACAATGCTGTGTTTTTTCACTTAGTTTGAATGGTATATTCTATTTATGTCTTTTTTAACTTTGTTACCAGCAAAATTTTCAGTGTTGAAGGGAGACGTAAACATTTCACTTAACAAATTGCTAAACATAGTTTCTCCAACAGGATGCTCCCATGGTAAATCTGAGCGGCATGGTAGATTGTTTACGCATTTCGCGAGTTTTATGACTGCTACTAGTTCGTTAACAAATTTTTGTAGACGATGAACGTCTGCATGAGGTCAAAACTCTTATACCGCACCTTCCTTTGTTTTTTTGAAAGTAAAACCAAATGCCAGATCGGAGTATGTAAAATTTCAGTTTGTCATGTCGATCACGAGGAAGTTTTGGGCGGAATAATTTCAACAGTGTGTTGTCCGTTTTTAAATTGCAGGAGGCAGTTCTTGAGGAATCATCAATAACAACAAGATACTAGGAATTTCGTTCACGATGACAAATATTTTGACGAGATGTGTGGGACGCAGTACAAAATATGAATGTCAATTATATTTTTGTTTGAGTGTGCGAGTATAATCTGAAGTTGATAGATATGATAAGCATTTTTCTTCTTATTAACATATATTCGCAACCTCACACACAGCGTCCAACGTGAGAAAATCGGTTGAATTGTAAACGGACTCAAACAGTTTTTTCCTTCAACTTCAATAATCCACTCAATGCCACTTCCTTTAGGTGATATATATGTTATCTCCAATGAAGTTTTCATTTCTACAGGTTGTATAAAAGGTAGGTCATAAATTGAATAACATACTTTGGGGACAAAAATAACTCGATTGGATATAACTTACCTCAATGCAAATGTGCCTACAAAAAAATTACAGCCCTTGAGTGAGTATAATTTTTTCCAATATTAGATGAACTGTTTAGATTAATCCATGGTTTTCTTATCGTAAGAGCATCTTTTTCATATGAAACCACAAAATTTGCTCATATAAATGTTCAGGGGTTCTTCAACCCCTAAAATACTATAAACTTCATCATGTTTTAGAATTGAATTGAAATTGTTACACCATTGCTTTGATACATCATTTTTATTTGTTTTTACCCCATTATACTTTTTCGAGAAGCCAGTGTTTATGGAGATGCTTTTTCATTCAGTAGTTGGCTGTTCATCACTTATAGTTCCTATGGATAACTAAAAAAACAGTTGCTTCAACAATTACATGATGTATATTGAAGCTTCCTTTCAAAAACTGAACTATCTGTTACAATGCTTGATGTGTAATTTTTTGTGTGTGCACATAATGTAAGGTGATTCTAATCGAGTTAGTTTTGATCCCAGACTATGTGGTTCAGACTACCTTTTTGAAACACCCTGTATATTAAACTACAACTGGATAATTTGGTGACAACTGTGGTGATTATGAGACATATATACATAACTCGACAAAATATATATAAAACCATGTCTAGAGCCTAAAAGTGTTGGTAAATTTGAATTTTTGTAGATTATTTTTTTACAAAAACTTTCCTAAGGAGGTTCATATGGAAACTTTCATAATAACAATAATACTAGACCTACATTTGAGTCTCAGAGACGGCTGTGAAAACATGTAGTAATAGTAGTAGTAGATACCGGTGTGGTAAAATTTTCCCATTTCTTGTCAGACTTACCTAGTAAAAAAATATGAAGAACATTTATGAATTTCTACTTGTATATTATCAATCAGGCTTTCTTTGATACTTTCGTCGAACATTTCAACACCTGTTGGAATTTATCAATTCCTAATAAAACGTAGGCGTCAATATCTATGCGCCGCTCAGTAGTAACAGTGACTCAAGACATGAATGAATTTGCCCACGCTTCAATTCACGTGAAAAAAAATTTGTTTTCTGAGAAAACCTATGACTAAACTGTAGTTCACCTGAGTGACTCACTTCATTATTATTGTCTTATTAATTTGCTGAAGTGGTCAAGGTCAATGTTACTATGGGAGATCTACTTCGACAATTTTGCCTGGAAAATAATTTACTTTCTCTTCCTCGATATTTTGCGGAATGCCGAGTTAACAATTACAAAGTTGAATGACAATATATCATGAAATACTTTTTGATTTTGATGACGAACATTCAGGTAGTTCTGTAATTTTGTGTAGATGTTCTTTATATTGGGTTTGAATGGATATAGAATTATGAAATATTCTTGTAATAGTTGAAATATTTTTTTTATATATTTACTCTTCATGGTGGTAATACCCCCTCCCCTTCCGGACATCACCATTCAATCCTGATATGGAAGGGGCCACTGGAGAATAAATCCAAAACAAGCAATGTCCTCAAGCCCTAGAACTGAAACACTCTTCTCGACGCGCGGTTCGCCAACCAAATTGACATCTTCAGGAGATAACGTACACTGATTCCTGACTCTGAAACTGGACTCTATCTATATCTGACAGAATACACTATCACTTTTAGACATACATCAATGATTTCGGGGAAAAATTCATGGGAAAATTTCTCGTGGGAGTTTCC